>JXSR01S073926.1:78915-92360 GCA_000969725.1 Ophiothrix spiculata | reverse complement strand
CCCCCGGGACATACGGTGCTTTTGCCGTATAGATCTCACAGGATATCCCATGTAAGCATATGTGCTTTAAAGCTTTTGTGTTCTAGTGGAACGGCGCAGGATTATGAATCAGTAGGTTATGAGTTTGAGCCCTGCTATGGCCAATGAATTATGACCTTTGTATATAAATGAAATAAATACAGGGGGTTTATAATACGCTATGCCTCCCTGATTTATAATTCCACGTGGCCTTAGCAACCTTTACAGGTGTTCGCTGACCACTGTGGCCCAAGTAAGCTTCATTCCACACCAAGGATCATTCCAGATTCTGTGGCAACCTCTAGGGACGCTGAACTTTGATCAGCCCACATATGCACCATCACTGCTTGAATCACCTCCCCGAGCAACTAGCAGTTAATTCCTTGTCCTAGGGAATTTCAAGCACACTCAACCTTTTTAGCACCAGCAGGGTTCGACCTTATGCACCGCAAGCAAGCGCCTTGCCGTTTGAGCTAACTTGACTGCTACTGACACAATTGTTTTTCTTTAGCTTTATATAATTTCCTTTTGTACGATTTTGAATTTCATATGTTTTTAATTTGAAACGTAATTTTATCTAAGTTTATTTTTTATTTTTTCAGATTAATGACAACTGGAAGTATCACAAACCTCGGATAGCATCGTATTGGCTAGTCAAACTCGACTCCATCAAGAGAAGGAAAGTCATCGACATCGTACGATCTAACGTGCGCGCCGTGCTGCAGAGGACATGGCGGAGCGGTGACGTGGATAGCTTGCGACTCTATAGGATATTCAATCGGGTGTTCAACCGACTATTATGGAGTCATGGACAGGGGCTATGGAATTGTTTCTCTACTTCTGGGTAAGTGGAAGCTGTATGCACAGGATTAGTTTATTACTTCTAATTTTAAAGGTGCATCTTTTATCCTTAAGTAATATATAAAGTATTAAAATGAAAGCCCCCCTATCATGCATGACTTTTGATTTTATTAGCTTATTTGGTTTGTTTTTAGTACATGTTAATACCCTCCAAACGATTTGGCTGAAATATGCCAACTTTTTTGTTACGGCCATTTGTTGAATTAAATTCTGGATGCCGAATTTAATTCTTGTATTTGTATTGGAAAGCACTTGTGTTCTTTTTACTTTTTTTTCTATGACAAAGCAAGTTTTTGACAAAATACACTTGAAAATGCTTTTAGATAGTCGCATTTCTTCATTTTAGGCTGTTTTTACTCAAAACAATTTCTGATTAAAATTTGTAGTATTACTTTAAGTGGTTAATTCCTTGTTTATTTTTTATCTAACACACAGATATTAAAAGGATATTCCAAACTTGATACAGCATCATATAACGGGTCATCTTGAATGCAGACTTATTTCATCTAAGACCCAGAATTGTTTACTCTCATTCAAAAATGTAAATGTACTAAATTGAGTTCGGAAGCAGCTTCAATATTGTTTAAAGAAACAGGGTAACTAATGGTATTTCAACTGGCGCTCAATAAGCAATTATAATTTTGTTTTCTCTCAGAAATTCCTGGGAGACCATTTTCAGCAAGAGTTCTGATGTCATCACCCCGCCCGAGATGAGCTGCTGCCGGAGAATCGTCCAGCTGTGCAGGGATTGCCTGCTGATTGTCTACCAGTTTGCTGCAGAGGCCAAAGGTCAAGGGTCACAGTTATCGGCTGCAGCAGGGGAAGGTTTTGCAAGGTAATAAGCTTACTAAATCATTGGTAGCAGTTTACAGTCTTTCCCGGTACACACAGCCGTAACATTTGTCCGGTATGGTTCACCGTAACATTTTCATACCTTGTCGCTGGCGACGTCCCATGATTAAGATCACAACAAATACTTCCTTTGCATATCAAACACTAAATGTTACATTGGACCCTTAACATTATCGAATGTTACGGCGAGACCGTAACATTGACGAATGTTATGGAATACCGTAACAATCGAATCGCCATTTTCTCTTATCTTGGGAAACTTCCAATTTTCAACAAACAGACAGACCCTGAAAAAAAAACAGACCCGGTAATTATCTACGTATATATATACAAATCACATTATGAAGCATCTATGTACAACGAAAAACTTACCTATATATGATTTTTCCCATGGTAAATCCACTCTAAAAGTGGTCTAATTTTACGTGAAATTCCGACCACTTTGACCACTGTTTTGATGAGCACAACCTTTCGAAGCCGGCCATTTTGGTTTGCGATGCCCGAGTGCATGATCATGATGATGGGAAGGCACTGTATCAATCTCTTTAACAAATCTTGCGTCTAAAGTCGCATTTTGCGTCAATATGGTACTAAAAAAGTGTTAACATATTAATTCGTAAAAGAGTGTATTATGTTACGGTGAACCATAACAGACAAATGTTATGG
The DNA here is from genome assembly GCA_000969725.1 of Ophiothrix spiculata. Classification (NCBI taxonomy): domain Eukaryota; kingdom Metazoa; phylum Echinodermata; class Ophiuroidea; order Amphilepidida; family Ophiotrichidae; genus Ophiothrix; species Ophiothrix spiculata. The sequence goes on along the minus strand of JXSR01S073926.1, from coordinate 89,963 downwards.
CTGTTTGTACCGGGAAAGACTGGTTAAACCAGGGGGGGTAGGACATGACGTCATGAGATTTTGAAACTCCCATTCAAAAAACTTGAATTTTAATTAACGCTCAAAATTTTCATTTTATGCCCTTAATTAGTGTATTATCATATGCAGATTCCAAAACCGTTGGGGTTGGAACTTCAACCCCAGAAAACTAAAAAGATATTCTGAATGTTTTGAAGAACTACTTCTCTTGTTATTTACGCATTGAAATATACGGGCGATACCACGGATGAATACGAATCAAATCTGAGTAAACAGTCTGAGTAAACAGGCAATTTATTACGCAGACACCCTCCTCTGGGTTAAACAGTAAGGTGCTTGCTTGTGGTGTAGAACGTCCTGAGCTCAAACATGATGATGTAATTTAAAATCTGGACACATGCTCAATCCAGTGTTCCTGCATAGGCCATATGACACAGTAGTCAAGCTTGCAGCAGGTTTTTGAAAGGGATGCCTTTTCTTGCTTATTCAGGGGCCGCTTCAAAACTCAACCGGCGGCTGACCTCCCGGAACCTGGAACCGCTGGTTCTGGCAGGTTGGTATTGTTCTAAACAATGGCAACCGCCCGGAACCGGCGGCCGGCGGTTGAGTTTTGAAACGGTCCCTTAGCTAAATCTCAGTCCCGGCAAGTGGTTATATGGTGCCAGCACCTCATGAACTTTTGACATGTTGAAGCATGCTCAAAAACCAGAACACTGGCTCAGCCCATCTCCAACCTGACCATCTGACATTATTCATTATATCCTTGTTCCCAATTTTTTATCCAATGATTGTGTAATGTACTTCTTCTTCCATCGTCAATATTTGTCCTAGATATTTTTTTTTTACTTTTCTAGGTTTTGAAGCTCTATTTTGATAACTTACTGTGTGTCGAATTTCTCCATGTGTTTTGTCTTATCATTGTGCACAGTTAATCCAATTATTTACTTTCCTTATTCAGGCTTCAAAGCTCTTTGTCTATATCTTCAAGTGACATTGAGATTATGGGCATGTCATCAGCAAAACGGAGGTCTGTAAACATTTCTTCAACATACGAGTGGATATTCATACGTAGTGGTAGAATACATGGAAATTGAATATAATTTCAACACAACATTTATCGCTGACCTGGAACGTTTTTGCTAGTTCAACTAGAAAACGTCTAACCGAACGTAAATCTTCAGCTGGCAGCTCAAAATCTGCTGTTAGAATAAATAATTAAAATAAATTGCAGGTGATTTATAGTGCACTACGCGGTCCCCCTGACTTGTAATTCCACACGGCCTCAGCACACTTTACAGAGCAGTTCTAATCATTGGGTTTAAATAACTACCTTGACTCCCTGGGGACAAAGGGCTTACTGCGGCCTACATATTGGCGCAACCCAAGCTTGAGCAATTCACACCCTCATAGAATACACCGTTTTCACACACTCAGCTCCCAGCTTGACTCGAACGCGGACCGATCGATATCTTATGTTTAACAGTCCGGAAACTAACCGACTGAGCTAGCGAGAACTATGTTGTGAGCATGTTGTGAGGAGTAAAGGTCATAAAATTGACTTTGACAAACGTAAAAGTATTGGATAAGGACTAGGAACCTAATAAGGGCTCCAAGGAATTTTCTAGGAGGATCCTGGAGGCCATACATATAAGAACTAAGAAACCTAAACTGAATCGGGACAAAGGATTGGATCTGGATCCTAGTTTGGACAATCTGCTTCATTCCAGGGGGTGGGGGGAAGCCGTACATAACTTTTGACATCATGAAATATCTATGATGTCATACAGCAGTGTGTCCAGTCTGAAAATAAGCCATGCCAACTGCTGATGACACTAGTTGAGCTAGCAAAGACGTTCCCAGTGAACGATAAATTTGTGTAGTGTTGAAGTTAAATTCAATTTCCATTTCTTCAGCAGTTTCTAGTCTAGTCAGCTACGCCTTTTTTGAACATCTCTTCAATGATTGTTGTGAAAATCTTTGTGGATAGAGTTTCATCATGTCTGTCTCCCCACTTTTACTTGCTTCTTTTTGCTTTTGCCTATAGTGCATCATTGTAGAATGGACCAGGCCATTTAGAATTTTTACATTTTTAGTTACGAGTTTTAATAGAGCCTTCAATTCAAATTTTCTTGTAAGCAAAGTTAAAATTAGATTAATAACTGGGTCTTAGGCCAAAGAAAAAAAATAGTCTGTCTCAGCTTCCCGTGCGCATAGCTTTTAAAAATCCAAATTTAGTGCATTTCTTTTTTTTAAGGTTTTTGAGAGATTTTCAGGGTTTGTTTTTTTCATTTTTTTTCCTACTACTGAAAAAAATAAATAAATAAACGGCCGCGAAAAAAAAAATAGTGGCCGAAAAATGCAATAAAAAAAAAATTAAGGGGTATTACCGCATTCGCGTAGCCCTATTTTACTAAAAAAAAAGTGCTTAGGGTTTTGACCCTAAGTTAAGTAAGCTGAGATAGAGTTCTTTTTTTGGGGGGGGCCTTACTTGACGTGATGTTCAATTATGAATGTCAAGTGGATGTCAAATCGAGAAAAGAAATATGGGGTCACCGATTGATATAATAAGATAGCTGGAGATGAAATTGCATAGGTTGAGTTCTAAAAGACAATTTTCATCGCCAGGAATGTTGAAATTTGGTTTTATAATATTGAACAGATTAGAAAAGTTCGAAAAAGTATACTTTAGGTCCCATATACTGGTATATACCAGTATTGGTCAATTCTAGGACATTCCAGTATTGAACAATTCTGGTTGTGTTTTTGTTCCAGTATTGTTGTGAAAACATTTTACAATACTGGTACACATATCTCATTTCAGTATTGGTCAATGCTTCTGTTGTTCCAGTATAATTGTTAAATGCTAAACATTGTCTTATTCAAGTAACAATCACCAATTCTGCTCCATTTTTATTAAGATATATTATTTTCTCGATTCTTGGAAAGTCCTTATTCTCCAATTGTGTATGTAGCTTTTCCACACTGTCAGTCCACAACCCTTCTATTCTGAAATCCCTCAAAAGTCAAGCTGAAAGCTAAAGCTAACATCGTACTAACCAAGCAGGAGTCGAAAGACAAGTATATTTAATACTAACCTTACCAAATTATAGTCAGATCAATTTAAAGAGAAGAGGGATTGAGTCTTACTGTCTATGAATGTGATGGGCTTGTGCGTTTTCCAGTTGAAAGGTAGGATCAATCAGGTAAAATGTTCCTCCAAAAATGAGGGACCATTCAGGAAACAACTGAGATAAAATGATAACTTTCCCCACACAAGATGTATTAAAAGTAGGCTTGCCGAGCTAAAATGGACTCATTATGGAAATTGCAGGTTCATCATAACAGTGCTCCATTGTCAGACTTCATAATGAAAGTTGCCATAAAAACTTATGTTAAGATTCTGGAGTATAGTATAATGTTTGCCCTTGAAGAACGGGCAAGTTTTCCTATAAAAACCAGTATTTTCAACCAACAATACTGGACTATTGGCCGAAACCTATTAAAAACTGTTATTAAACAGTATTTTCGACCAACAATACTAGAATATTGACATGGATTTAACAATACTGGTATATGTCCGGTGTTTTTGACCAACAATACTGGTATACAAAACTTAAAGGGGCATTGGACAAGTTCAGCCTCATCCCCAAACTTTTCCCCAAACATTTTGAGATTGTTGCACCATTGGAAGTGTTAGTGGTAATAATGACAGTGTGCAAAGTTTCATTGTCAAATTCAAACCCTATATATCAAAATATTTAGATATTCTCTTATTTTTAATTATTGTTGTCGACAACGATAAATACTGCCCTCTATATTTGAATTTCTAGAATTGGTCCTTTCAGGAGATTTGATGAAAATTCCAAATTTCTTTTGAATTTTCTGCAATCTATGATGTGAAAGGAATGTTTTACAATCAAATCTTTGGCTCTTTCTTACTGTATAGCATCAATAAATACGTTTAAATATTAGCCTCATACCCAAAATCAACAAATAAAATAAAATTCAAATTTTTGATCAAAAATTTCTCGATATCTGGTATTGACTGTTATTTTCTAACATGGGATGTGTAAATCATCTACAAACAAAATTTCAAAATTTTGTCCAATGCCCCTTTAACTAGAACTGGACAATACTGGACACCATTTGGCTACCTAGTATTGTCCAAATTTTGTGTATCAGTATCTGGGACCTAAAGTGTACTTTTCCCTAAACTTCCAAAAAGTTAATAACATTAATTAATGTAACGCCTGAGTTTTCAAGTTATCATCAATTAAAAGGAAAATGATGTCATTATATATGATCTCGACATAGCGCACTTAGAAGGTCGGTGACCCACCCCCCTTTTTTTTATTGCTAAATTTTGAAGTTTAACCTATAATCTATTAATGGGGGACAACTTTTAAAAATCTATAGGTAGGAACTTATCACCGGGATAGTCCTTAACAATACAAACCTCTTAAGAACTCTATTTCTTCCAGATTTGTGTATTGATCTTTAAACATAAATGCTTGCTTTACATTGCTTTACCTCTTTTTGCTTCCAGGTGGCCATATGAAAATAAAGTTCAACAGAATATATTTGTTACTAGTGTTTATGTATAACCAATCATATTTTCTTTTGGCTTTATGAACTCACGCGTACACTCAAGCTCGAAAGTATTTCCGCACGAAAACTTTTTTCAGCCATATCTCAAAAGGTGTTTATCCGATTTTCATCATTTTTTGACAGAGTCTATATATTGTATTGAGTTTATATACATTTCTGCACATTTGTGTTTAAACTACCAAGCTGAGAATATTATATCTGTTTACAAGGTAATAATGATGAAGTTATGAAAAATTGGTAAGTTACATATTAATGAGATTTGTACTTGTCGTGTATTTGTATATGGCCCATGAAATTAACCATTTCTATGGCAATGGAAGATTAAATATTAAAACAAACATCAATTTATTCATATTGAATAGATATGTTACCTATATACTAGTATGAATCTTTGATGAATTGAGGTCGTTTATTATTAAAATGAGGTTTCTGAACGTTTTTAATTATGCGGAAATACTTTTGAGCGGGAGTGTATAACTCCAACTTTAGCAAATCTTATCTTTGTGTCAAGGTGCATAACTATAATGTGTTTTTTTTATCAACAGACCAACTCCAGCCAAGACACCGGTTCCAGTCCCTCCTCCCAGCAGATCAATGTACTCAAGAGCCAACACAAGAAGTCCGGGTATACCGCCACCAATGACGCCGATGAGTCAACGCATGTCTCGTATCTACAAAAGTCGCTCCTTTGACGATTTATGATGATGGCGGTCATGTTGTGTTATTTCACCCTGGTATGGTTGTTATGCTTTTTTTTGGAGGTTTATGTTATACATTGGTGGCAAGTGACAGCAGTGTACTGTGGTTCTCCTTATTACTGTCAATATGCAATTATATGACACTGATCATGCAATAGCACCATATAGTGTGACATTGATCATGCAATAGCACCATATAACATGACATTTATCATGCAGTAGCACCATATAGTATGACATTGATCATGCGATAGCACCATATAGTATGACATTGATCATGCGATACCACCATAGAGTATGACATTGATCATGCGATACCACCATAGAGTATGACATTGATCATGCAATAACACCATTTAGACCTAAGTTGGTATTATTGCATGATCTAATGTCATAGTATACAAATATTTAATGCCTAAGAGTGCAATAGTACAAAATATATCATGAGGTCAAATTTGGACTGATCCATTTCACTCGGCTACGCCTCGTGAAATAGAAAAGTCAAAATTTGACCTCATGATATATTTTGTACTATTGCACTCTTAGGCATTAAATATTTGTATACTATGACATTAGATCATGCAATAATACCAACTTAGGTCTAAGATGATGTAATAACAGCATATATGGCATCGATCATACAATTAATACTATCAAAGACGATGGTCATGCAACAACGCCATTTACGTCAGTGATCATGCAATAACACCATCTATGACATTGATCATGCAATAATACCAGCTTAGATGATGATGTAATAACACCCTATATGGCATCGATCATACAATAATACCATCAACGACGTTGGTCATACAATAACGCCATCCATATCAGTGATTATGTAGTAACACCATTTGCGGCATTGATCATGCAATAATACCAGCTCAGACGATATAAGCGAAACAGGTATGTGCAGTTGAAAACGCAGCGCGAATCCACATCTTCCTGACCGTGTAAACACAATCACTACTCCTGGAATGTACATGATGTACATTCCAAGCTCTCATATAGTTTGCCCAGTTGGTGATGTAATAACACTACATGTATCTCTGACATTGATCATGCAATAACACCATTTATGATATTGATCATGCAATAACACCATTTATGATATTGATTATGCAATATCATTATGATATGGATCATGCAATAACATTACGGTATCTGTTACATTGATCATGCAATATATATGATATGGATCATGCAATAACACAATCTTTGATATTGATCATCCAATAACACCATTTATGATATTGATTATGCAATATCATTATGATATGGATCATGCAATAACATTACGGTATCTGTGACATTGATCACATAATATATGATATGGATAGCCAGATACATGTCAATCAATTTGATGTTTCATACTTGGTTTCTAGAATAGAAATCTCTTTGCTGCTTCTTCTTGATGGCGATTATATTAACCAGCGGTGTTTATCTTCTCTCTTGATGCACATATAACTGAAATGGATCAAAATCTTATTATAGAAAATCATGAAAATCCAAATTGTTATATTTCGAGACCAACTTGCTGCCCGTAGGTGACTGTGTATGGCTGTGTATGGTTCAGGATGCAAGAGGCGTGGCAAGAGGTCCGCAATTCACCGATTTGTTTCTGTAGAACTCGTCAAGTTTCTCCGCATCAATCATTCATGTGACCTGTCCTGTTTAGTCACCAACCAGGTGAGCTGCAGGCATTATCCATAGTCAGTGGATTTTGCTTACTAAAGAAAGGAGGAAATAGATCATCATGTGAGTGCAAGAAAATCGTATCAGCAATAGCTACCATAAGTGAAATTTATTTAACACCTTATCACTAGAATGTGAAAAATCACTATTTCTCTCATATACCAGTGGCTCTTGAAATGGTTCTTTAGGTGACATTTTCACCTGAAGAACCATTTCAAGATTCACTTACCCAAGGTTGGACATTATTAAGTGTGTAATCGGAATTAAATTTATGACAAGTGGCAGCTACTGGAGATACTACGTTCTTGCACTCACATGACGAGATGATGCTTTAGAGTCACAGTTTCTGGTGAGAAGAAGAGGCTAGAAACATTAAAAGTTGAAAATCGGGTATTGTTATTGAAAAGTCAGGACGTATAGTATACCTGGTCTAACATTTTCCAAAGTTTCTATATATGATATGCCTACTTTCTCTTGATAACTTGACAATACACTTCATGCAATAATACCACTATTTATGGATTCTCTTCAAGTCTCTATCTACAATTTTTCTTAGATTTTGATATCTCTTCTATTTGCTGTGTGTAGGTAACATTTATGTAACTTTTAATAGATCTATTTATATATAATTTTATCATGTCTTTCTAAAATGATAAACATTTCCAATTGTATCGTGCTTTTCATAAAAGCCATTGTCTGTTCAGTGTGTTAAACTTGCTTGACAGAATAACATTCATAATTTCTGAGTGTAAACTTCGAAACAAAAAGCAAGAAACTCCACGGCTGTTTGGTGATTGAAGGGCGTATATGTGACTTGTCATATCAAAATATGGCACTTGTTGCCCTGCACTGTGTTCAGATTTGTGTGAATTCAGTCATTCAGAAGCATCTTAAAGTATTTAGGCAGTATCGGTATGTTATATCAAGTAGGTAGCCTTTATTGAATCAAAGACTTTCAAGTCTATTGAAAGTCTTTGATTAAATTGACCAGGAATAAAGGCTTGATGTTATGCATGTCAAATGGATTAACAAATCTGGACACAAGTGCAGGGGGACAAGTGCCGTGTTTTGATATGACGAGTCTCATAATCGTCATGTGAGTGCAAGAAAGTCGTATCTGCAATAGCTGCTATTTTTCAATAATTTTAACAGCACACTGGATAATCTCCACTCTTGGGTCAGTGACTCTTGAAAGACTCTTGAAATAGTTTGAAGAACCATTTCAAGAGCCACTGACTTAAGACAGGTAAATTTTGAGGGATTGTTCATATTCTAGTGACTAAGTGTTAAAAATATAACGTAAGGCAGCCATTGCAGATATGACTTTCTTGCACTCACACGAAGATATGATCTTTTGCTCAATTAATTATCCATGAATGCTTCCTGTAGTTTATAAGCAAAATCTGTCAAACAAAGTAATAACGCAGCAAATGCAAGTAGAAAACATTGCAGATACTTCTTTTAAACATCTAACTTTACTTCAACCCATGCTTGAAGGTTATATCTTTATGTTTATAATGTAGTAGATACTTCCCATGAGTCAAGGGACTGCCTCATAAACTCGAACGGTGGCCGACTACCTATACTCTGTAAATCTTGAAGTATGCAACAAGCATCCGATCAACGCACAAAACCCAATATAACCATACGGGGAAGTAAATTAGTCCGTATTTCTCGAATCATAAGGACGTACCAAATCTTGCTGAATATTCAAATGAATTTATTTACGATGTTTGTCCATGTGTTAGCAACAAAATTTGCCCCCCAAAATACAAAAATTATACAGAATTCATGTAAAAACATATTAATACACAGTGATTCGCCTTTATTTATTTAATCCTAGTCAATCATTACTAGTCTCTTACACAATACAAAACCACCACTTCACAATGTTGTAGAATACAAGAGATATGCTATGGATCTTGTAACAGAGTCTTTATTGTTTGTTGCATACTTCAAGGTTTATACAGTATAGAACCAGTGGTTCTGGGCGGTTGCCATTATTCAAAAAATAGCAACTGGACAGAACCGGTGATTCCGGGCAGCCAATAGAGTTATAATATGTTAGCCCAAGGGGTATAGATTCCACTTTTTTAACCTCCTTGGTTCTTATGTATGTATATATTCCAATGGACTTCCACTTCCATCTTTAAGGCTCTGCTGTCACACATCACTGTGTAGAGGAAAACATATGCCTAAAGCTCTGTCACACATCACCATATAGAGCCTAACATACTTATCGTGCTGTTGTTTAGATTTATACATTGTTCGTCATGTGTTTGTTAGAAGAATGTTCAACACGTTTCCCATATGGTTTGTCCGCTATGAATACGTTTAATTCATCCATACGGTGGTGTCCATTTGGCATATGTTCATATGTCAAACTTTTGAACGTTATTCGTACGTTTAGGCTCAATACAGTGATGTGTGACAGAGCCTTTATTATGTGACATTGTATTCAAAGAGCTTTCTGTGAAAGCAGTTCTTCATTAGTGTCCAATGTATGCTGCAAAAAAGCACAGTGTTAAAAGAGATATTCCAAACAACTTTAGTATTGCCCTGTGTAATGTGCTCGACCGTCATGTTTTCATGGAGCATATTGAAGGCCTTATTCAAAACCTTTCAATAAGTTCATCTGGACTGTTTCTTAAACATATTAATATTGTTCATTGTTCCAAATCTTGGACAAATCTATCGCACAAATTGACCCATCTCCAGAAGTCAGAATCTATCTATGAAATAAAAATGCAAAGACTGTGGTAAATCATACATCGGTGAAACAGCCTGACCATTCAGTGCTAGATTTGAGGAACATAAGAAAGAATCTGAAAAAGTGGCAAAAAAGCATTTCACTTGTGCCGCACGTCAATCAGTCACTAGTGAACTATATAAATCTGCCCTTGCGGAACAAGTTGCTTTAACCAATCATTCTATTCTCTGGGAGGAAGCCAAAGTTACTGACCGCGAATCTCACACTAGTACCAGGTGCCTCAAGGAATCCCTTTGGATACGCAGAAGGGGCAAACGAACTTTGAACAAGGATGACGGGGCCTATGTACTGAATCACATCTATGACCAGCTGTTTCTCTTGACACTCTACGTCCAAGACGTCAGTGTTAAGAGAAAAACAAAGTTACCAGTCTGATGAAGTCGTAAGCTTAACGATGAAATGTCACCAAAATTTGAGTATATTTTACTCAATTTTCTTGGATTTGGAACAATGAACCATAATCATATATTGAAAACCTACTTTAAAATTCCAATAGAGTGCACACTATGGATTGTTCAAAAACGTGTTCTTCACCACAACACAAACAGATATACTTAACTGAGCCGATGATAAAATAAAAGTTGTGTTTATCATGAATCAGAGGTAACAATATTTTGTCACATCTTATACCCCGTATAAAATGGACAGCACAGTACAAGAAAATGAGCACTATATTGAGATTTTAGAGGAAAAAATCCATTTTGTGTTAAGCATCGTCCTTTTTATTCGGTTGTGGATTTTGACAAGATTTGTTGCGTTCGCGATTTTATCACTGCAACATCGCTCAACGTCTACCGACATGCAGTCTTCAAAAGTTATAGCGCAATATACTGTATGTAGTGCATGTGAAGACTGCGTATCGACAAACGTTGTGCAATGAAATCGTTGAATTCTGAATGCACCATTATTGTAATGAGGAAAGTGATGCTGTTTTAACATCAGGCATGAGAATGGCCTTTCATAAAAAAACTGAAAGTGGTGAGAAAAAGTGCGCCAAATTAGGCAACAACGCTCCAAAATAGGCTGAAAATGAATAAAAACACGTAAATTTTGGCAACCAAAAAACTGAATTCCTTTTAAAAACTGAAAATTCTCATGCCTGTAACATCTGCTCAGATCTATTGGTATTGTGGCAAAAATTTAGAGAAGTAAACAGCATCCAGTCTTCATGACATGGTTTCCACTTGTAATCCAAGAGTTCTGAAAGGTATCTTATTTTACCAAGATTTATGCTCATCTGTCTATATTGTCATTTTAGG
>JXSR01S073926.1:22736-33954 GCA_000969725.1 Ophiothrix spiculata | reverse complement strand
AAGATTCTAATTGACCACGACAAAAGACCCTAATGATTGGTCACTGAGGCTGGTACCAATTGATTAAATCGTTAATTCTGGCTGCATCATCTTCGACATCCAAATATCCCGAGGGCGCTTTAATAAATGAATACAAGCATGATACTAGTAAGCTGACATCATGCGTGAATCGCTAGTCAGCGTGTCATGTCCGCTGTTTGCGATGACACCCTGGTACATTTGGCCCAAGGCTCAAACCAACTCATCTTCAATTTCCCATCATGCATCATTTTTGAAAGAAATCTATGGTCATTTTGGTTTTTAAAGCAATACTATAAGATTTTGATCAAAAATTGTTAGAGTAAAAACAGCATAAAATGGAGGAATCATCATGCAGGGTTAGTACAATTTTTCACTTACAAAATTCAAGGACTTTCAAGGACTTTTCCAAGAAGAATTCAAGGAGTTTCAAGGACTTTTCCCCTTATCAGCTGTGCCCGGCGGAATATGTGTCAACAAATAAAATAAATTTGTTTTCGCTCATTTTTGGATAAAAATAATAGCATGCTAAATTCTTTTGACATATTAATTTTCAACTTTCTGTCATTTAAAAATTCCAGGACTTTCAAGGACTTTTTTGATAAAGTCAGTTTTTCAAGGACTTTCAAGGCCTGGAAATTGCAAAATAGAATTCAAGGACTTCAAGCACTTTCAAGGATCCGTACTAACCCATGGAATGTGACTATCTAAAAGCGTTTTCAAGTGTATTTTGTGAAAAAATTGTTTTGCCACTAAAAAATGGATAAAAAGCACATGTATGCTTTCCTATAAATTCGGGATCCCAAATTTAATTCAACAAATGGCCATAACAGAAAAAGTAAGCATCTTTGAGCCAAATCGTTTGGATGGTATTCATATCTACCAAAAACAAACCCAATAAGCCCCAAAAACCAAAAGTCATGGGTTACAGGGGGCAATTCATTTTTAACACTTTATAATAAAGTATTGCTTTAAAATTCATTCAAACTGAATCACTGCATTTTGCAAGGTTATGATATGAATTTTTACGAGTACATTGGTCCAAGAAAAAAAAGTTGTAAAGGGATGTTCCAAGATGAACGTTGACGATATTTCAATATTTGATCTACAGATGATTTGGACTTTCTATAAATCTTACTTTTATAATGCTATGATTTTGAAAGCACTTTGTAAAGAGAGAAGGGAAAAAATCAAAACAAAAATATTGACTGCTCATGAGGGCAATAGTAAAGACTATTGTCCCGAAGTAATCTTGAGACTATGATAGTCTCAAGATTACTGAGGGGAAATAGTTTTTACTACTGACAGAAAGATAGAGCAGTCAATATTTGTTTTGTATATTGATTTTGTTTTGAGAGGACAATAGTAACTATCGGCTGAAATCAAGCTAATCAATAAATAAAAAAGAATAAATGATCATCAAAAATATATTGGCTCAAAATAAATATTCAAAATAAGATCAAGTTAAAAACTCCAATGATTTACCTGATTAAAGGATAACTGGTAGAGGATGATGGGAAGGATTTCTACCAATGACCAATATCCACAATGGAGGATGCTGGGAAGGATTTCTATTAATGACCAATATCCATCATAAACAGTGAAGCATGATGGGAAGGGTATCTACCAGTGACCAAGCTCCATCTTGACTGCTTCCCCTTAGAGAAGAGACAAGTAATTGAGCAAATAAACACGAAATCACAAGAGGGTGATGGGAAGGATTTTTACCAATGATCAATCTCCATCATAACAGTGAAGCATGATGGGAAGGGTATCTACCAGTGACCAAGCTCCATCTTGCCTGCTTGCCCTCGGAGAAGAGACGAGTAATTGAGCAAATACTTGTCTATTAATTCAAATCAAGAGTGACGAGCACGGAAATCATTAGATTGTTAAACAAAATTAATTCATGGTTTAAGGGCTCTCATGCCTTCCATGTCACAGGGATTGTTAAACAAAATTAAATTATTGCTGTAGGGCTCTTATGACTTTTATGGCAGTATCTATACAAGATTCATTAATAAAAAATCACACTCACAGGGCCTTGTCACAGTACTTCCAAGTTATCAAGGGCAACGGTTCCAAATTTATGACCATGCATGGTAACAGGAGAGCTGAGTCTATTCACTACTTGCATGGTCCGCCATTTGCGGGGAGAGCCTTGATCTGACAGTCAATTAAACTAGTATGTTACAGAACGATGTATTCACTTCATGCAAGGTCAAAGAGGGAATCGAACTGTTAATCGTAATATTATGTAAGTTCCCATCATATAGCTCAGTGGTTCCCATTCATCTCGCAAGCCAGGTCGAGGCTCTCCCCAAAATGGCGAAACCGTGCAATAGGTCAATACCAAGACCTGCCAATCATTACCCGCCACTAAAGGTGAAGAGTAGGCCTAAATATAGTTTGACATGCCAGCGACTCCAGTTACAGAAGGCAGATTAATTGCATCAATGACTCAGATAAAAAAAAAACAGTATACATTTGTTTTATATAACATTTAGGTATTCAAACATGCTACAGAGTTGTTCATCGCTAATCAACAACGATGCATCCATGCGTCTGCGTATTTTTTATCACGCGAGGGTGGCTTTAGCCACCCGAGTGTGATAAAAATATGCCGACGCATCGGATGCAGAGTTGTTGATTAGCGATGAATAACTCTGTAGCATGTTTGAATACCTTTCAACAACGAAAATCTTTCTGAAAACGTATCATTAAATTCTAAATGTTTTCAATTTAACAGATATGCCTACTCATCTCAATAAAAATACTTTGAAGTATCTGAAACAAATTGCTAGATTTTAAATGATTGTTGCTTTATCGTTTTCAACTGTCATACCCAAGCGCCAGTCCTTGCACGTACTCAAGTTCCCGGCGCGCGATGAACAGTACGCCGATTTATGTGCACTGCGTAAACGCACCTCCGTGTACGCTGTGCCGTGCGTGACGCGCTTATTTGAATATCAACTGTGGATTCATCACTAATCAACAACGGCGCGCTCCTGTATAAGAAGATACGGTGAGTTGTTGTAATGAAAATAGATTCTGAAGCTGGCAGTTTATTTTATCTATTTAACAATCAGTAGAAAACCAAGATAATTAATAATCCAGATAGTGCATACGTATTTAATTCAAGGTAAAGTGTGAATTACAGAATATTGAAGACAATGATTTTGATTTTAGATGCAGGAATAAACCAAATAGGCCTAAATATGTGACTGCTTGAGACAAAAAACTGTAAAGATGAGTTTGAATCAAAAATCAAGTTCACATAACTTCACAAGCTTGGTTCGAACAGGAATTGAACCTAGCAACCTACGCTGCAGTGGTAAAAGCCAGGAAACAACCTCTTATCAAACCATCCCCAATTGGCTCATTCCAGTGGAAACTGAACCTTTTTTTATTTCAAGCAAAAAATCAGCTTTTTTATTTGACCACATAAGCATGTTTTTCAGTCATACATTTGTTACTTGGTACGTAAGAAGTATTTTCCAATCAGAAATTGTAAAGTTTGTCTATCCCTGCATGAATGAGCACATGTTTTGTTTCAAAAATGTCACAAACGTTACCAAAAAGTTACACCAAAATGTCACAAACGTTACCAAACGTTACAACACAAAACAATGCATTTAAATTATTCCTGGCGATATAATGTTCTGTAATTTTTATGAAATATTTGTAAAAATGTTTCCCATAATCGGTGTAAGGCGCAATAAAAAAATCGTTGACACTTCAGAGAAATTGTAATTTGAAGTCATTCAGAGCAAAAAACCATTTCCGTGCGCGGTCACAAACGTTACCGAACGTTACATGGACTTTACTCAGGATTTTGGCAATTGATTTAATTTTCAAACATCTACATGTCTTGACCCCACTATTGAGCACCATTATCAACAACAAACTTGTTGATATAATGTTTTTGCTAGGTTCTGTGGCCATTTAAAAGTGAAATTTCTCAATTTTTCAGTCACAAACGTTACTTTGGAATGAGCCAATTGCAAGTTATATAACTTCTTTACTGTGGATAATAAGGTTGAGGATTGATATTGGCCTGACCCATTCATTTCTTTTACACCAGAAAAGATAGAAACATGTTAATTGACTTCAAAATCAGGGCTCTGCATTTTCTTCTTCTGTCCCCAATTGCTTTGCCAATTCATTGAATAGATTTGAACGCTAGTTAACCTTCAGTGATCGGTAAAGAATTGGTGCGCAATAAATCAGGTTGTCACTGCCATGCCTGCGGGTCTCGCTAATAGATTCTATATAGGACTCAAAAGACATGAACCGTGCAAGCAGGTTGTTGGGTTGTCATGGTTGTATCCAATAGGGACGAATATTCAAGCTTAAAATTATACAGAACTTATAGGCCTAGCCCTCTAATAATGGCAAAGATGCTTTAAAACAAGGGTCGGAACCACAAAAACAGTGATTGAAAAACATACCTAATAAGGTTCACTCAGACGATGAAGGAGCAAAATAAATTGCCTGTTTACCTAACTGCTTACTCAGATTTTATGTTGTATTCATCCGTGATATCAACTGTACATTTCAATGCGTAAATAAAATGAAAAGTAGTTCTTTAAAATAATCAGAATATTTTTTTAGTTTTTTGGGTTGAAGACTTAAAGTCCCAACCCCAACGGTTTTAAGATCTGCATATGTTTATACACTAAGTAAGGGCATAAAATGAAATTTTTGAGCTTTAGTTAGAATTCAAGATTTTTGAATTGGAGTTTCAAAATCTGATGACGTCACGTCCTACCCCCTGGACGTCCACTGAAGAGGTACAGAATTTTGAAATTGTCAATAATACTGACATTTTAGAAAAGATTAATGATACTGCATTTGTGTGCATTCTTTCTATAGAAAATGCAACCAAAAGTTCATGTAGAATTTTAACAGTGATGAGGAATTGAATGAATTCCAATTGTAACTAAAATCAACAACTGACAAATTCCAAAATCTCAAAAATGTCGAGTAGATTCGCTGCACAAAGGTATTTTGCAATGTCAAGAATTACTCTTCACGGCCAACAATTTCAGTCCCACTTAAAGCACAAGTACTAGTCATGTTTATTTATCGATCATGACCCTAACGAATCTACTCAGAAGTTATATGACTCAGAGTAAATTTAACTTAATTTTCCACCTATCAAGCATTAAATTGGATACCACTCAGATCTCATCATCAACTCATCGTCAAACTTTCCATTTTACAAGATTTTCAAATTATCAATCTCGACCCTCACAAAATCACTCAGAAGTTATGAGTCAGTGCAAATTTGCTCACTTAATTTTTCACCTATCAATGCATCAAGATGTTGTTGAACACCACTCAGATCTCATCATCAACTCATCATCACCAAACTTGGTTTCCGCATTCAATTTTCTTGACAAATACAGGTTAAGGGGCACAATACTTCACTGCTTTACAAGTACTTTCAGACATGACTCATGTGAAGCCATAAAGACAAAATGTGAGTTACCATTTGCTATAATTGTTTCTTTTTCAAGAACTTTCTTCCTACTCACATGCATTGAGTGATGTCATGTGATGTGCAATTGTGTAATTCCAGCTTTTACTTCAAACGATATTGGATTTCCTGACAGAGTAAAATGGCCGCCAAACAGCGCCACTTCTGCTTTCAAAAGCTTGTAAATCATAAGTTCAACTTCGAAAGCGAGAAAGCAGTTGAGAGGATTATTATTCTTTTAGAAGACGAGTACCTTAAAAAGTGAAACTGTCGTGGAAACATCTAATGTATGTATCAGACCAGTTAGGATGGCAAAACCTTTCATATGGGCTATTCAAAAACACAATTTATAGACCATAGAGGAGATAAATCGAAGAAGTGGTCTAAAATGTTAGGCTTAAGTAACACAACATTAGACTGCTAATACAATTACACATGTGGAATCCTAATAGTCCAAACTGGAATTTTTATCCAGGGTGAAAGGGTTAAAGATGATCCTTGACAAGTGGACAAAATAATAATCAAAATCATAATTTTATTGCTTCAAATCCAAATTACATTTTCTTATCAAAGATTCTTATCAATCTAATCCATAATTATCTCTTCTTAAATCAATCCTAACACAATGCCAAAATTTGTCCATGAATTCTGTCATTTTCATGCAAATTTGATGAAACAATTCTCTTGACATTGGAGGGCAAAATTGACAAGTTTTGTTTGACATTGACACTGGAAATATGTGAAGAACAAATGAATCATTGTTTGATTTACTGTGACAAGAATAGAACTTGAGTTAATCAGGCTGAATTCAGATAAACCTTGATAATATACAGTGTGGCTCAGAAAAATGTTACCTTATGAGATTCAAAAAATAGGCCAATTTGTAGCTGTCATAAAATCACCAACCTTGATAATATACAGTGTGGCTCAGAATAATGTGAACATTATAAGATTCAAAAATAGGCCGCTGCAGCTACCATAAATAATGTTTAATGCAAATGAATTGTTGTTTGTTTTACAGTGACAAGAAAGTTCAGTCTTGAAGTGTTACGTGTAATCTGATTATCACCCAAATAACTGGTTCACGCTTTCTAGTTTTGAACCATGATCGAAATGATCACCACATAAAAGTATAGCATACACTGTTGTCAGGGGATGTGCGTGAACCAGTTACTGGGGAAGTTACATAACCACTACGATACTGAATAGAGCTTGAGTTAATCAGACTGAAGACCAACCTTGATAATCTACAGTGTGGCTCAAAAAATGCACCCTACTCGGATTCAACAATATTTTTACACATAGGCTCCAAGCCTGCTAAATGTGAAGCAGGAATATAAAATCTTAAACCAACTTCAAATAGAAAATTCCTGTTTAACAGTGTTTTGAAGCATAAGGCTTAAATTGTCGATTTTTAAGAACCAATTCATTCTGCACTCATTGTTTATAAAGTATAAAACCATGATTAAATGAAATTTGGATATAAAAACAAATTTCTTCATTGTCTCCAATAATTTATTTACATTACATTTCCCTTGCACTCTGATGTATGAATTTCATTTTGCAAATTTACACCTAATTTCTTTCATATATTTTTGAATTGTTGAAGTAAATTTCAGTGACACATTTTGCACTCATCCAATATTTTTCCTGAATACTTTATCCTTGTATAGCATTTCTGGAACAACTGATCATGACAGTTGAAAATATCATAGTGTTATTCACAGAAATCAGCATTCCACTTGAACTAGATTTGTACCATGAATAGAAAACCAGACAAAATCACCAACTTTGCCAATTGAATCCCTATATGGATATAACAAAGGTGCCATGCTGATATCAAAAGGAACATCAAGACCAAGATCTTCAAATTCCAACGGCAGTACAAGAATAAAATCCCCTATTTTTTAAACATTTCACAAAATCAAATCAACTCACAACAATAATGTATTCTGGTATTCCATTCAGAAATGATGAATTACTTACCACATACCCATGGGGTTACCCTGTACCCCTCTAATACATCAAGTATATTGATCTGTCAAATCATATACACCAGTCATTTACACTGTTTTGTATTCCGTTGACATCCTTTCAAAGGGGTGACATCCTTTACTAACTTTTTTTGGACAATGTAATCATGGTAATTGATGAGCCACTTTCAAAATCCCCCAATTTCAAGTCAATAAAATGTGGATTTAACCACAGAATCTGTGATTTAACCCTTTCGATCCTGAATTGCTATGTAGGTGTTTAGTCCATAGTACTGAATTAATTCACACTCAATACCAAGGCCTGACGTTCTCTCGTAAGCTCCTTTGGAAACATTCAGGCGTTCTATCGGATCAAAAGGGTTAAAGAAACTGATTATGCTAGAAGGTCTATTGGACCAAGTGTACTTTAGGTCCCATCCATAATTTTAGGGTTAGGGTTTAGGGTTAGTGTTAGGGTAAGGTTTAATTTAGGGTTAGGGTTAGTTTTTGATGGGACCTAAAGTATACTTTTTCCGGTCTTTTTGTTGTTGCTGTTGCTTTTGGGCATTTTCACGTTCATGGAAGGACAATCACAGAATTTTTCTGTATTTCACAAAAATACATTGCCAAAATTGAATTGGATAAAATAAAACTAATTCCATATTTAGTTGAGAATACCTGAAAGCATTCATATTCAACATGAATTTTTTCATAAAAATTCCTCTGTCGCAAAATATGCATATTAATGAGGTCGGTCACGGAAGGACATCAAAACGGACATGGTTTTTCACCTTGAGTACATTTGTGAAAATTTTTATGAAAGTTATGAAGAAATTTTATTTCAAAGTTACTGAATGCATTGCTTGGTGTTTTTGCAATAGTTTGCCATGTTCCACATCAAAATATTCCCTACAGTTATGTTTTAACAATGCGAAATGCGAAGGGATCATGGTCACGGAAGGACGGTAACGGAAGGACAATTTGTCCGCTGATTTTGGGGTGAACTAGTCAGGATTAACAAAAAATACAACCTCATGTGTAAATTTGATCCTTATTTAAGCCATTTAGAACAATAACACCCAAGTAAACAACCAAGAATGGGTTGAAAAAAATAAATGAAAATTACTACTTTTCATTATAACAATCAAGAAATTTGACCAAAAAATAGGTTTTTTAAAGAAATTTCCTAGACATCTTTGTTTAGTCTTTTCAAAATTAAGTTCATTTTAAAGAGCTTCAAAATAGCTTTCTTTGATACCAAATATATAGTGGTAGCATTTTTCATTGAATAGTTACATCCTTTTTTCAATATATTTCTCATGTCCACTTTTTCGTGAAAATGCCCTTTTAGTTTTTGTTTTGTCTGGTTTGTTGTTTTTGTTTGTTTGTTTGTTTGGTTAGTTTTTGTTTTTGTTTAATTGTTTGTTTTTCTGAGATTTTTGGTGCTCATTAATTGAAATTCAGGATAACTTTGACTGAATACCTGATATTTTTTTAGATTTCTAATATTTATCTGATAAAGAGTCAAGATTTATTACTTTTGCCTAAAGCAGGGTCTAAAGCAGTATCTGTCAAATCATATAAAGCACTCATTTAACACTGTTTTGTATTCCATTGACATTCTTTCAATGGGGTGACATCCTTCAATAACTTCTTGGACATTGTATCTGATGAGCCAAAATTCCCTAATTCCAACTTGATAAATTGTGAATCTCCAGAAACTGATCATAGTTCTCTCTAGATTTTATTTTTAGGGGGGGGGGGGCTCATGAACTGAAATTTGGAGTTCAGTTAGTAATAATAATAATAATAATAATAATTAGGGGCCGCTTCAAACCTCAACCGGCAGCTGACCGCTAACTGCCCTCAACCGGCAGTTCTGGCCGGTTGCCATTATTCAGAACAATAATAAGCAACTGGCCAGAATTTTAATTCTTTGAATTTTTGATAATTCACAAATAAATAAATTATACATTGCTTTTGCTGTAACGCAGGGAGGGGGACTGTCAAAGGAAAGAAGAGGGTCATGATACATTCCCCGGGAGTTCCATTTGAAATTTCCAGGGGCTCTTATCAGAAGCTCTCCTGAAGTTCTTTAGGGGGGCAGTCAGGGAAGCTATCTGGAAATTTAGATGTTAATACCATCATGCAAGGCGCTCTATTAATTGAGTTCCCATAAAGCATTTGAGGGGAGCAGGGTGGCTCAGTAGAGCTCACCCATAAATGCAAATGCAACCCTCCCCCTCACCTGATATCAACTCATTTATATTGTGATACAATAATCAACGCTGTATTTCGTCTATTATTACTACTGTCACAACGATTCAATATATAACAATTGTCCCGGCAATTGTACGATATTGGTTAGGATTCATCTTTCTGTTGCCATGGTTTTTGTGATATTTTTGGTTTTCCTACTTCCACGATTCAGCTATTTTGCAACTGTTTAATTTATTTACTTGAGTCAGGCTCTTATGCAATTCAAGTAATTGAAGATCATACAAGACAATTGTGCAACTTTAGCAGAAATGGTTATTAATTAGAGTTTACAGCAAAAAACAGTGAAAAAGTGCTTTATAGTATATTAATACAACATTTTCAACTAGTTCATTGCATGTGAGTGGAAATTATTTTTATATTGTTGTTTGACTGAAAATTTGGTCAAGTTTATCACATAGCCAGTAAGCAAACCATTCCCTGACACACACAAAAGCAAGGGTGGCAAACGAAGAAAGGAAAATCAAGAAAAAAACAAGAAGGAAAAGAGCAGAAGGGAGAGAGAGGATTTAAACCAGAAAACCCTGTAAAACTACTTGAAGAAAAAAAGAAATTTAATGGTTTTAAATAAGAATCAAAGCTGAATTATCTAACTAAAACTAAATCACCTAGATGAACCTCCAAGTGGACACAAAGCTTGTCAGACGTCCTCTGCTTAAGCTAGCAAGGTCCATCTAGATGGATTTGATGCATTAAGGGGATAAAATCAACCCTTACTTGTGCAAGCTGTTATTACATCACCTACATACAAAAAGCAATCTTTGATCACAAGCCATCAACCGTTTTCAAAGTAGTCACCATTCATCAAACTACCCATCTAACTGAACTGGATGAATAATTAAACTTGGGAAGGAGCTAAAATCACCCCTTATTCATGTAATTTATACATCGCCTCCATACAAAAGGCGCAACCCTTTATCACAAGTCATCAACTGTTTTCAAAGTATTCTCCCTTCACCAAACTACCCACATGAACTGAACTAGATGCATTAATTATGTCATCAAAAACTTGGGAAGGAGCTAAAATCACCCCTTAATTATTCATGTAATTCATACATCACCTCCATACAAAAGGCACAACCCTTGATAACAAGTCATCAACCGTTATTTTTTCAAAGTATTTTTCCTTCACCAAACTACCCATCTAACTGAACTGAAGGAATAATTCAACTTGGGAAGGAGCAAAAATCACCCCTTAATCATTCATACATCATCTCCATACAAAAGGGCGCAACCCTTGTTTACAAGTCACCAACCGTTTTCAAAGTATTCTCCCTTCACCAAACTACCCATCTAACTGAACTGGATGAATAATAAACTTGGGAAGGAGCTGCTAAAATCACCCTTTATTCATGAAATTCATACATCGCCTCCATACAAAAGGCGCAACCCTTGATCACAAGTCATCAACTGTTTTCAAAGTATTCTCCCTTCACCAAATTACCCACCTAACTGAACTGGATGAATA
>JXSR01S073926.1:2754-15821 GCA_000969725.1 Ophiothrix spiculata | reverse complement strand
GAATCAGGTAAAGGTCAAGATCCATAGTACACAGCAGAGAAAATAATGAGAGAGATGGATTTCTCTCGGATATGGTGAAATTGGGCAGGATTGAAGGATATTTTAGGCAAAGTGCTTGTGTTGTGCCAAAAATCTCCCATGGATTTGCAGCTCACATTGCACGACTAAGTCGCCATACAGATTCTCAAATACATTTGAGAATCTGTGGTCGCCAATAGTCGAAGTTGTGACAGTTTGCGATAGTCTTGACTATCAACTATCAATGACCACTAGTCGACTACTTCATTTCCTCTACAAACCACACAAGATTTCCTTCAGAAGCTACATGTAGAGATTGAATTCAACTGTGTATAGTTTTTAGAACGTTATAAATATCTTCATAATGGGTTAAATTTTCTTAGAGGACGTTATTAAATTTGGTCACAACTGGGGCCAACTGGATGATAAGCTCATGCTTGGGACATTTTCCAGTGCCAATCAAACTTTAACCATAGTCGCCAAGATAGTCGAAGTCGCGACTATTTGATACCAACTAGTTGACTATTAAAAAAGTGGTAGTCGTGCAATGTGATTTGCAGCAACTGGTATCTGATTTGAGTGAAATTTTTTAACAAAATATGCAAAAATTAAAATAAATTGAATATTTTTAACCTTTAATAAAGAGATTTTAATCAAGTGTTCCATGCACAAATTATAACAAAAGATCTGTTTAAAGGGGCAATTCATGATCCCTCAAGGTCACCTCAATCAAAATTGAGTTTTCTGGCTTATAAGAATCCTCAACTGGTATATGTTACAATCCCATAACCATTTTTTCATATGTGCTTGCATTTTTGAGAAAAGTGAGAAAATGTGTCACTTTCTAATTAGTGTCAGGGCCCGACAGTAATTACTACATTTTCAAAATGAAGAAAAGCTTGTAACTTGGAAACGAATGGTCGGAATCAAATGAAATTTTCAGTATAAATTTATGTTGTACTCTTCTTTTTATTTAACCAGAAAAGAGGTCAGTTTTTTGTCAAATCAAAATCATGAATTGCACCTTTAAAGACATCAAGTGATTGGGTAGTCTGTGGGGTCCACCTTGAGTTTGTTCCCTTCATTCTCTTAGCAATAAAATCTTGTATATATAGAAAAGAAAATATAACTTGCAGAGCATTTCTTTACCAAAAAGAATCAAGAAAGGCGATTTACAATCACTTGAACACTATAAACAAATTTTCTCTGAACTTGCGGAGCATTACTTTACCAAAAAGAATCAAGAAAGGCAATTTACAATCACTTGAACACTATAAACAAATTTTCTCTGAACTTGCAGAGCATTACTTTACCAAAAAGAACCAAGAAAGGTGATTTACAATCACTTGAACCACTTGAAAACTATAAACAAATTTTCTCTGACCAACACGCAAAATAAACATACCAACCTAATTCAACCAAAAGTTGATCAATATTGAATGTGTGCTATCCTGCGGTTTACACTGTCATCCTTCAAAATGTGATTCGAAATCTCTTGTATAAATGTTAAAATGGTAAGAATGTCAAAATCTCTCATTTATTTACAAATTAGGTTAACCAAAATAAACGGAAATTTGAAGTGTAAATATTACAGGCCTAAATGAAAACCAGGAAATATAAATAATATCTGCCTGGTTTTGTGAGTCACTTGTAAATTTGAAATAATCATGATTTTGTTATTATAACAACAGCAATTTACTTTCAGATATGAAATGATAAATTGAATACTAGTATCAGTACTAACACACTTTAGGCCCTTATAACTAAATATTGAGTTTCCTGTCACTGACCCGCCCTCGTTATGATTTTGGACCCTCGTTTCAAAAGTGAAAATCCCTGAAATATTTCATTATTTTATAAAAATCAGCCAATTTGAATAATGTTTTTTACCTTGTTGTACTATTTTGAATTTCATATTTTTTGGAGAAGGTGAACATTGTTTTCTTTAAATTTAAGTATAGTGAGTATTTAGGGATTTTTTGTGGCCGACCTTTTTTGTACATTGTCAAATTTGGGGGGGTGCGACGCCCCCACCGCACCCCCCTGGCTACGGGCTTGGTAGGGCCTATATATCCTTTTGAAAATCAAACTGCAAATAAATTGTGTATATTTTTCATGATATTACATCAAAACAGTATAAGAAATTACATGAATAGCACCAATATATTGGAAGTAATAAAAATTAACTGGAAAAATCAACTTTGGCAATAAAATAAAACTAGCCCCAGTCTGCAGTCATTATAACAGTCAATCTTTTGTTCACATTTAAGAATGAAAAGCTTAGATCAAGTAAAAATAAAAACATGTTTCTTGTCGAGAACCTTTCTATGTTCTACTTGTAACTAAATGTAAACTACTCAAAATAACCCTATTTAGCACTAATTTGACATGATCAGCATGCTAAATGCCAGGGCTAAATGATACTCAGAAACTGAAGAGGTCTTTTTATGTTCTTATTCTGAGAGATGGGCCCTTTCAGTGATTACAAAACTCTCCTGAAAAAGAAGTTTGAAAAATATTTCTAAAAGAAGGAGAGTGGGGACAAGAAACGCGTTTATTTTTTTATCGAGCCCCACATGACTGATGACAGAGAACTGTCTTGATTAGTTTACAACTCTCAAGTTCAAGTTCAACCAACTGAACATGAGTTTTATTGATGTGTTGATGACATGGGCCATGAGTCAGGGTCAATTTTTAACATTTCCATGTTTGATTGCAGTCATTAAATTCAACATGATGAATTGCAAATAACCATCATGTAACTTACTAGTATTTAAATCTCACTACATCTCACTTATGGTTGTGAAATTTCCGAAAATATTTTGGGCGGGATGCAGGAATCCCTTTTGATTCAAGACAGTAATGAACTGTGGACCCCACTCTTATTATTTTAACCCCACCCTTTTTATTCAGACACCCTTTATACAGAAAGTTCTCTGAATCCACCATTTTTAGAAACTTTGATAAGTTTTTCATACTGATGGGGTACTGAATTCTGAATTCATCCCACTTCTAACCCTAGCTCAGCAATGTGGAGAACATAAATGATGACAACAATTATCATATATCACTATGATGATATTGTCATTCTGATTCCCAGATCTAATCAATATAATTTCAAAATAGTCACAGGGTAAGCAATCAACTTTTTTTTTTATTTCAGACCCTCCTGTGTGTCTATTTAAAAAATTTTATGAAATGTCTGATGTCATATATCAGACCCCGAAACAATTTAAGGCACCCTTTAAACTGGAAATTCTGTGAACCCCACCCTTTTGACAATTTTTTGGATTTTTCTAGACCCACCCTTTCTAAAGTGTGCAGAGCATACAGTGTAATGTTAGGTCATAAATTGTTTAGTATACTTCTAGACTTACCTGCACCAAATGCAAAGAAGAAACTCTTATTTGGGTACGCATTTAAGATCTCCTCCACCCGTGATGCCATCCGCCTATTTCTATTAAATATCAGTTCTTCGCGAAAATAATCGTCTATTTCCTGAGCCAAATTGATATCATTATCTCCTAATGTTGTATTGAGTAAATTTGGCACTTGCGCCGTATCGTGCTTGAATATCACCGAGTTGAGATCGCCGCAGTTGTAATGCCATATTAGGTCTTCCGTTGTGTAGACTCGCCGATGTTCCCCAGCGCGCATAATCTCTTGTTGCCGTAAAGTTTGATTTAATGCAAAGAGAACCTGAAAAGAACAATACGGTATATGGATTAAGTCCACAGAATAAAGAAATAAATTGGCATACATCTCAACCTTAAAGGATTCCTTAAAACTTTTTCCAATACTATCCTATTTTGGCAGTACAGTAATTTTGACTCAAAAATGCATACAATTGACTCGAAAATGTGAAATTTTGACTCGAAAATGCATAAGATTGACTCAAAAATGGGAAATTTTAACTCGAAAATGTATAAAATTGACTCGAAAATGTGAAATTTCGAATCTCCCTTTTTTGACTCGAAACTTGAAAATGCCGACTCGAAACTCGATAAAAACAAACAAACTGTGAACTAACCCTAACCACATGGAATCTCACAATATCCCATTCCACAAAGTTAAATTCCAAATACTAGTACTTCCTACACTCGAGTCAGCTATGATTATGAAAAAGTTTAGGTTTAGTAAAACATGAAAACCTACTTATGTGTCTAGATCTAGATCACTAATAACCCTAACCCCACGGAATCTCACAATATCCCATTCCACAAAGTTAAATTCCAAATACTAGTACTTCCTACACTCGAGTCAGCTATGATTATGAAAAAGTTTAGGTTTTTTAAATAGTAAAACCTACTTTAATATGGGTCTATCACTAATAACTGTAACCTCACTGAATGTCACAGACCCGAGTTAGCTATGATCACAAAATCACTGCAGTGGCAATGCTTGTTCAGTGGCTTGACATAGTGATAATCGGATCAGGATGCGAGAGGTCCTGGGTTTGAATCCACATGAAAATCCAGCATTTTTGACTAGCAAATTTCCAAGGAGATAGTTTTTTAACAAAGAAGTGGACAAAAAAGTAAGGGTTACGAGAGAGGGGACTGCAACTAGATCACTTTATAATAAACTCAAATTTGCAGTATAATTTACAGTCTAAATCTGACATAAATGACTCCTAAATTTGTTATTCTTTGCTTATCATGTCAATTTATCTGTAAAGGCTGACAGTTTGTGTAATTATGGATAATAAATTGTTGGAATGGTATTTCTATTTGATTTTAAATCATGTTACTGAATAATTTATGTGGATATTAAACATCATTGCTCTCAAACTTTGAACACCTTGTATTTCTAGGTGAAAACTACTCTCTTATGTTAAAGTGAAACTGAAATTGGTTAAAGAGAGACAAAAGTGAGTGAAAGCAGCTCAAAAATAACCATGCCGTAGTCCTTCATTTCGAACCGCTTCAATTGTTTTCTCACATGTGAGTCAAGTTTCGTTTCCACAGGCTCTCTCTTCTCTTCTCCTCCACCCCCCCGGACAGTCTTCCAGGTTTTCTGATCCCTAAAATCAGCATCACAATTCTTCGTACATGTACAAGTATTTACGAACACGACTGGTACCCTGTAAATCGTAGTCATGTGAGCGATTTTGTCTGAGGAAATTTGGCAGAGACTTGTACAACTGAAGTCAGTTAAAAGTCAATACCCTACCTTTATTCCAAAAAGACTGCTGGACCATAGATCCATCCAAAAAAAAACATGCTCTGATAATCCTCTAAAGCCATTCACCAAGTTCATCACCGAAATTAAAATACTTGATTTATTGTCAACAGATTGGGTGATTTATGTCTGATGAATTGGTAATTGGTAATAAAACTGAAATTTTGAAAGCAATGGTAATCCCTGGTACCACTAGTTCACAATTGAGCACACTTTTCATTGCTAACGATTTTTTTCATCAAAGTAAGGCCAAAAAAAATTGTTTGGTTGTCCTCCACAACTTTTTTGAGCAA
This sequence comes from Ophiothrix spiculata, assembly GCA_000969725.1. Taxonomy (NCBI): domain Eukaryota; kingdom Metazoa; phylum Echinodermata; class Ophiuroidea; order Amphilepidida; family Ophiotrichidae; genus Ophiothrix; species Ophiothrix spiculata. The sequence goes on along the minus strand of JXSR01S073926.1, from coordinate 10,329 downwards.
GTGCGGGCGGGCGGATTTTTATTTTCTTTTTGATATTTTTTTTCAAATGCAAGTCAAAGTTATACCAAATTGTGGCCTCTATAATATAAAGATGCAAATAAGTCTACTCTACCGAAAAATCTCTTTATACAAGTTTTAAAACAGTATTAAAATGGAAACAAAATGAAAATAACAGGGTAAAAAAATATTTTCAAAAAATCAAAATTCTCAAAGAAAAAAAAACTTTTTTGGAAATCTGAAAATTAGGTTCGGTATACTTTTGTACAGTAACAACTTTTTTTTCCAGTTTCGAAAAATAGGGGCGGGCGGTCGAGGACAACCAAACAACTTTTTTTTTTGGCCTAATCTTACACACTTCAGGCATGTAATGTGGTAATAGGCAAGGTTGCCCAATTTTACCAACTCTTTTTATAAACATTGTAGAAATACTATGGAAATACATGGTTACAGCAATACAACAGTAATTAATTTCTTGTAAAAACAATTGAGTATAAGCTTTGGATTTATATGATTGATTAGTCTTTATTTTTGAAACAACTTTTGAAAGATCTAATCCTTATTCAAAACCAAAACTAAAATAATGAACCTGGTGAATGAGGAAAATCAGGTCACCCTTTTGTGTGTTTCTGGCGAAAAGACCTGTTTCATAATTTGCTGTTTCAGGCTGGGTTTGTGAAAGATTGCCACCATAATATGCACCAACGGTCCCAAAAAAGTGGCATGTCCAGTTTAAAATTGCCAACATGGATGTTAATATTATATACCAAAATTAGTTAGGGCATTTTCCTTGGAGAATTGCCAGGGGGGGGGGGAGTTGCCCCTTTTTCCCCCACCCCCACCCCAAGCATTATATACCAAAATCAGTTACTTAACATATTTTTGATAATAAATAAATGATAAAAGGGTGGCAGGGCATTTTCCTTGGAGAATTGCCACGATGGGGGGGGGGGGCTGCCCCTTTTTCCCCCGCCCCCACCCCAAGCATTGTTTGAATGGCAAGATATGATCATCTGATACCAAAAACAATCAAATCCTTGAAAATGTTGCAAACTAATGTACAGAGGACTCCGAGGAGGACTTGAGAGCTCAAAGCTATAAAAAGACTTTTGAAAACAAAGTCCTGAACAAATCACATTATTCTCACTGATGAAATTGCAATTACTATATATGATCTATAAAGAACTTCTAAGAAATGAGGTGAAAATCAAATGAAATTGAATCTTTTTTGAGCAAAAAGAATTAAGGTTGGATAACTTTAATATTATGGAAACACTAAAGGTGTTTGTTGTTTGCAAAATGACAAAACCCTGGGGGAACCGCTCGCATACCTAAGTGGTACTTACATGTATGCTCGTCATAAAAAATGGCGTAAAAGGGTCTTACCAGTGATGGCGTCTACGTTTTTGGAAAAAGGGGTAGTTTTTAGCACAATTTACACCATTTAGGGTTGTAAATTCAACCTACCTCTGCCACTAAGGGTCATTTTTCACTTTATGTCCCTCAGTTGAGTATCATGCTGTACAGGTTTTGCATAAAATGTTCAAAAGCAAGAGAAAATAAGCATGACTCAATATAAATGATTGAAAAAAAACTTCCAATTGTATAGGGGCCTACATTTTAATACCTAATTTGTAAGAAAAAGGTATAACAATAATCATACACCATTTACTCATTTTGGGTTGCGATTTAGGTTATCTTGCGCCATTTAGGGGTGTATTTTTCGCTCAACAAGTACGCCATTAAGTGTCTATTTTTAAGGCGCTCTGACAAGCATGAGTACCACATTGGTATTTGAGCAGTCCCTCCGGGTGACGAACACACTTTGCAAAATGCATCTTTTTACATCATCAAGTGACAAGTTAATCTAAATGGCCTAGCAAGTTCATTTGTATGGAAGCCAAAAAGCGTCAACAATTGTATGGAAGCCAGAAAGTGTCAACAAAACAAAAAAAGTAAAAAGTCCCAAATGTAGAAATCCAACCTGTTGAGCAATCAGCACTAATGGACTACCATTTTCTGCGGATTAAAATCGGAACAAGCGAAAAAACAAGTCACAAGCGAAAAAACAGTCGGAATGAAAAGAAATTACAATGTAATTGTCAATCATTTGGTGTTTAAAAACAAGTACATCGATTTACTAAGATTTGTCACGGGAGACTTCCTGGGACTTTGACAATGTCACTCATATCCAAATTGAAAGGTAAAGAAATGGCCCGGGGGGGCTACTCAAATTTGGTTTGTGTAGGGACGTGCCTCTGAGAAATTTGGAAAGCCACCCATCCAAATACCAATTTTTAAGAAAAATTGACCCATCCACATATCAAATCTTCTAAATTTTGAGCCAAATTTAATGAAAATTTTTTTCTGTCCAAATTTGCTCTATTTTGGCAAAATTTTCTAACATCTTGGGAAGAAATGTCTAAATTTTTGGCATCTGGTGCAAATTTCAGAAACATTTTGAAAATTTAAACCATCAAAATACCTCATTTTGCGAAGAAAAAGGACCGATTGGAATACCAGAAAGCCTAATTTTGCTACCCGAATTTGCAACACGTCCCCATAACCCCTTTTGTACTAAGTATCCCCCCCCCGGGCTCATGTCCAATTTGAAAGGTAAAGAAATGGAGGTTTCTGCTTCATTTAAGGGAAAACAAGCTGAGTCAAAAAGACTTTCTTGTCATGGTTTAACGAAAGTGCAAAATAAGGTCACACTTCAAAGTAAATGGAGGTTAATTTCTAAACTTTTATCCTTCATTGGAAGTTTTGTGTTAATTTGATTTATTTCTTTGTCAAGATTTCAATTTGGTATAAAGCCTGATTTGTCAGGTGTGTACAGTGTGACAGACAGTGATCTAAAGGTTAAAATTTTAGGGGGGCGGCTAATTTTCAAAAAAATTCGTGAGCAAAAATGGTCGGAGGAAAATTATGATTTTTTGTAATGCACACGAAAACATTTTTCAAATCGGCTAATTTCAGCTACAAATTCTTGAAATTTGCGATTGCAATTTTTAACTGAAAATTGACACAATACCTTAATTTTTTTTTGATTTTTCACATTTAAAATATCAAAACAAAGGGAAAATTTCAATTTCCTTTCCTTTCCTTTCTATTTTTAGGGAGGTCCGTCCCACCCCCTCATGAAATTTAGTGGGGACACATTCCCCCCATACCCCCCTCCCTCCCGCTTCCGCGCCTATGCTTGTTCTTCCCAAGTTTCCCACAGGATTTGACAGTGATCAGTAGCATGTAAAATTATTAGGTAAAATGCACATCAGAAGTTGCTACGCATTGTTTCTACATTCCTGAAGATGAGTAAATGGATCAATTTGAATGTTATGCCACTGAGGGACCCGCTGCGTTTAGTTTGACAATTACATGGAGTGGTGATGTTAAAAGTGTTTGCGTTTTCGTAAAAGCCTGTTGTAGGGCCTCTCGCCACTAGGCCAAAAAAAATAAATTGTTTTGTTGTCCTCCACAACTTGAGCAAGTGCCGGCGGGCGGATTGTTTGGGGATATTTTTTAGATTTTATTTTCAAAACTACACCAAATTGTGGCCTCTATAAAGCTGCAGATAAGTCTACTCTACTAAAAAATATCTTTTTAAATAGGCCTACAAGTTTAAAAACAGTATTAAAATGTAAACAAAATGAAAACAACAACAAAAAATATTTTCAAAAGATAAAAATTCTCAAAGAAAAAAAACACTTTTTTTGGAAATCTGAAAAATAGGCTTGGTATATTTTTGTAACAGCAGTAAAACTTTTTCCCATTTTCGAAAAATAGGGACGGGCAGTGGAGGACAACCAAACAACTTTAACATAAGAGTGCTAATCATAACATGTTATACATGCATGACCCTCTACCTCTTCATGTTCTCTCATCGAAGAAAACCCAAATTCACAAGAAAGTTATTGAAATTACAGAAAAAGGTCATCCATCCATCCTAAATGAGCCAGATATTTCTAACTGACCCAAGGGAATTCAGGGTGAAAGGTTTGACTGGTATATTGATTGTGTGGTGGTAGTGGTTTTTGGGACAACTGGAAAAAGACATTTATTTTCAAAGAAATTCAACTGGTCTTGAGTCTTTGGTGATTGCTATGTAAGGCCTTAAAAAAATGTTTGTTTGCCCTCCGCGACCGACCCAAAAAATGCCAAAAATTTTGAGTCGCGATTTTAGTTGTTGTTTTTTTATAAAACATGTAAAATATGAAAACTCAATATTTTCAATGGAAAACATAAAATTTAGCAGTACATGTATAAAGTCACATTCAGTAGTATAAAATACATATTTCCTCTAAATAATGACCCACAGCCCTGCATTGCTTGGTATTTGCAATAAAATCCATGAAATGACAGCATTCTTTAAATTATATGTGAAGAATAAAAAAAAAAAAAAAAAAAAGATCAACCGACCGACCGACCCAAAATTTTAATTTTTCCTCTGGAGGGCAAACAAACAATTTATTTTTTTGGCCTAATTCAAGAGAAATTCTGAGGTTGCATGCTTTGAAACCAAGGAATGATGATGATAATTGCACATTGTAGTAAACAATTTGAGGTAAAAAAGTGCTGGAAAGGGTATCAAATCTAGTGATGTTTTCAACCTGAATTACCTTTTAAGTCCATGTCTGATAGTGGGGGCCAGGCCCATATAGCCAGGATTTTTTCAAGGGGGTTGCGGATTTTCAAAAAGTGGACCTTTTGGAGGATTTTTTTTTTGTTTTGGTCGACCCTAAACTAATTTTAGTAGTTTTGACGAAGTGACAAGTAAAAATAAGGGGGGGGGGGTTAGCACTTTTGCAAGCATTTTGTGCAGTATTTTATTAAAAAACTACCTACATTTACATATTTTGGTGCTTTGGGTGTTCTTTTGGTGGATATTTAGGGACTTTTTGTGGACCTGTTTTGTACATTGTCAAATTTGGGGGGTGCGATGCCCCCACCGCACCCCCTCCCCCCAGCTACGGGCTTGGTGGGGGCAATTGTAACAAACTCAGTCTTCATGAAGGGACAGCTAGGCTGTTGATTTTTGGCTTACATCTTTGGAATGATTATAATCTGGACTGATGATGAGTCAAACTGTCTGTCTGTCTAATCAGTCATCAGATGTTACCATGAGGACAAAACCTGTCCTGCCAAATACCATCTCCTGTACAACCATGTTCCTATCTGGATTTGCCGCCATTTTGATTTCACCGCCATGTAAATCCTATGGACCAGCATCCATCTTGGATTGTCGCTCATGGAGGGCGAGTTATAATTGTACCTCCAGCATTTGATGCCAAACTTCGAGAGTCTAAGCAACGGACAAGCTGGAAAATTGGCACACTTTAATCAGAGCAATTATACACACTACATGAAACGTAGACACGGATTGTGCATGAAACAAAATGTGAAGTGAAGATTTACGTGATCTGCCTGGATATCAGGCCAAACTCCAAATATATCAGGAGGAACAATAACTCTGCTCCATGAGTGACACAAGATGGCTTTATATCCTGATTACGCTGTAAAAAGTCCACACTCTTTCCAAACCCATATCCCCCATTTCAAGCTACTTAAAGCAATACTATAAAAGTGTTAAAAATGAAGCGCCCCCTGTCATCCATGACTTTTGATTTTTTGGGCTTATTGGAATTGTTTTTGGTAGATATAAATACCCTCCAAATAATTTGGCTCAAAGATGCTTACTTTTTCCGTTATGGCCATTTGATGAATTAAATTCGGGAACATGTATTAGTATTGGAAAGCATGCATGTCCTATTTATTTTTCAGTGGCAAAACAATTTTTTGACGAAATACACTTAAAAACGCTTTTAGATGTCACATTCCCCCATTTATGTTTTTACTATAAATCATACTTGATCAAAATCTTATAGTATTGCTTATTAAAAAAACATTATAAAGACCCCAATTTTCCAAAAATTGCTTTTTCAATTTTATGCTCTAAATTGTGATTTTTTTTATAAAAGAAATCGTTTGGAAGATCTTGAATTTTAAGTTTAACGAACCAGTTCTCCATATCTGTTTAAACAGTAACAAAGAATATTTGAGCTCCACCTCCCCATCCATTTATCCATGTCTACAAAACCACTCTAATGAAGCCTAGCAAGACAATCTTGAGATGATATTTCTGGTGTATACCAGCAGATTGGCGGAGTAACGGGAGCAGATTGAATGATGAGACAGACAGCCAGCTTGGCTCATTGTAGACAGGAAGACCACGGTCAAATAACATGTAAACATGGTAAACAAATCTGTAAACAACATCAGTACAGATGGTGATACACCACTAAAATGTAATGATTTGATGGGATCAGTGTCAATAAACATGATGTGATTTGTATGTTTACATGTGGCTGACCAACTTTATTACCAATACAAATTAGTCAGCACTGCCCAATTTATGTACAGATGTAGAGAATGATATTAACCCTAATAACCAATTTTGGTTCAAAAAAACCTATCTTATGACAAGGTGAAAAAAGTCCTTTTTACTGTCTTCAAGGTGGGATTTGAACCTGGAACTTATTGCACCCAATCAAAAATTAAGCAATAGGCCTATGTGAAAGAATTGGAAGATTCTACTAACTTTTCAAGTTATTAATATTAGGCTAATGAGACTCAATCCTGAGTTTCCCGTCCCCCGCCCGCGTTATGAAATTTCGGCCGCGTTTGCCGACCCAAATCTAAAAATAATTCATTATTTTTAAAAAACGATGTCCAAAAGTCGCCAAAATCTGTCTAAACAAATGCCTGACACATTGAACCATTATTTTACGATGCTCTGCTAACACGTCTTCACAAGAAATAAATATAATAAACTAATATTAGTATTGAAATTCTGTGGTGTTTTTTTGCATACGACATCATGACGATATACCAAAAAAACACCACAGAATTTCAATACTTATAAGTATTGAGATTCTGTGGTGTTTTTTGGTATGACGATATACCCAAAAAAAAAACCAGGATTTTACTTTTTCAATTCAATTCTTGTTGTTTCAGGGTCTAAACTTTGTTTTAAATCAGGAGACATATACCTGGGAGCAATATCTTGTAAACACTTGAATGCCATAATAATAACATGATTTTTCCATCTGACATCAAGTGTTGTTGTTTTTTGGGGGGTTGTATTGGTATACATGTAGGTTCTTATTTTTGTAAATTTCTTGTTGCAGGGTCCTAGTTTTGGGTCTTGGTAGATTTTCTTAGGTTTAGGTCTTGAGCAGGTTCTTGAAAGCTTTAATGTTAGTTTTGGATCCTAGTGGATACCATATGTTCTCGTTTATTATTTTAATTATTATTTTTGTTGCAGCCTCTTAATTTTGGGTCTAGTACAATGTAGGTTCTTGCTTTTGTTAAAATATCTTGTTGTGGGGTCCCAGGTTTGGGTCTTGGTAGTATAGGTTTTTACATATTTATCTTTGTTGCAAGGTCTATTGGGATCTTGAGTAGGTCGATGCCTTTTTTAAATAGGCCTACATTTATTTTTGTTTTGGGGTCATTGCTTTGTAAGTTATATTCTTGTAAGTTGTAAGTTAGTAGTTCTTTTCTTTTCTTTTCTTTTTT
>JXSR01S073923.1:30060-40549 GCA_000969725.1 Ophiothrix spiculata | reverse complement strand
TGGTGGTTTATTGTTAGTCCATGATTTTCGTGGGCAATGCTGGGTGGGGAATCCGGATGAGAATGATGATCACTGAGGAGTGGGGTTTAAAGGAAATGGTGGCCATTTATGCACCTTTGCTATACCATGCACACAGTCACGCAACTGAGTGATAAGGTTGTTTTTTTGTCAGTGCAATTCTTTTAATCTGAGAAAAGTATTATGCCAGTAAATTTCGGACCCACATTGGGTAATCTTGTTAAGTTCTGTGTAAATTTAGAATCTAACCGGAAAAAATACAAATACAAATTTAGTATCAAAGACGTCCACCATTTCGCAGCCCCATGAATCGATGAAATTTGTAACATTTTAAAGTAAAATTTGAACATTTTATATAGGCCTACCTTTGTAAGACACCTTAACAAACAAAAACCGGAAGCTCAAATGGAGTAGCTATCGTTGTTCTGTCAACATTTGGTCCTATCCACCCAATATTTACATAGGAACTGATCCGTCCGAGTTCAATGACCAAGTTTGCCCTATTTTAGCTTCCGTGTGATCATGGTATGTTACGTTTATATTTTCTATCTCTCCCCATTGAAGCAAGAACTATATATACTAAGTGTTAGTTCGGGGGTTGATCGACACAAGGTCGTATCTGCATAACAACAATCTCCGACAATCCCAAGGTCAAAATATTTTTGATACAGAAGTTCTTTCAAAATGAAATCTAGAAAGAACAGCACTAGATCATCATTCATAGAAAGAACTACCGGTACCAGGTCTTGAGATCTTTTTTCTGTCTTTATAGCTTTGTGATTTATGAATTGTGTACCTAAAGAATATGCCCTGTTTTCAAAATAAGCTAAAATGTGATCGTCATCTCATCTAAAATGTGATAACTCACCCCGAAAACGGGGACTTTGCGACAGAACATTTTTCGAGAAACTGTTGAAAATAGGCAGCAAAAAATAAGGAAAATAATAAGAATTTCCAGCAGATTTTCTGTTGTAAAATTTGATCGCCTTGATCAATTTCAAGAAGTATGGTGTCATTTTAAAGCTTAGAAAATGCTGTAACAGATGAAATGATAAAATAAAAATTGATATCATCTGCAAAGTCCCCCCTTTCGGGGTGAGCCATCACAAATATACTCTTGATCTATTGCACTATTACTCCGCGTCATAAATTCCTACCCATGATTTCTACATGCCTGCAGATGAAATAAATTAATATTTTTCTGATAATTTTTGCAGACCAACCAAGTCTTATCGATGGGGTACCGATTCTTAGAGAATGGTAATTTTGAAAAATTACCTCTAAATTCTTAATTCAGATGGGTTTTTTTTCAAATCATCTGTTTTTTGCCGCTTGTTGGGGAATTTGATACATTCCCACTTCAAAACGGTGAGACTTGGTTGGTGTGCCAAAAATTATCAGAAAAACGTTCATTTAATTAATCTGCAGGCGTGTAGAAGTGACGCGAAGTTAATAATCCCCAGGCTTATTTGAATCAAAATCGGTATTTGTTACAACAAATTGCTGACATAAATTGACTTTATTTTTAAACATTATAAATAGCTTTACATAATGCACCATCTATAAAATCCTGGTTTTCAAATAAAGCGTAAAACACTTTAATTGCATTTTAATCAATGTCAACTGCGCGAAGTTCATTATATATTCTAGCATGTGAACGTTTATACTCTCATTCATCTGGGTTGGTATCAAATAAGCAAAAATTAATTCATGTCAACCAGAAAAATTTACTCACTGAGCAGAGAACCGACGTTGCCGGTGATACCATCGTCGGTTCTCTGCCCAGTGAGTATATTTTTCTGGTTGAAAGGAATTAATTTATACTTATTTATTATTTTAGCATCACTTTAATGACTATTGGGACACGGGAGTGTCCTCACATTTTTGTTGGCTTAATTGTAGTCCCAGGTTTTTCAAAGATTTTGATGTAGCGGTCGGTGTTTTTTTTTTTTTTTTTGTCACCTGAACGCGATCATTCTTCCTTAATTGAATGTATAGTTTCCGAAATAAATCATCCAATTGGGTGCTTTTCTGTTAAGCGGTAAACTGGTGGAAGAGTTTTTTAGTTAAAATGGGTTTACAAATTGTCAATAGTACTATTTAGTCTCGAGACCACCAAGGAAAACAAGTTTTTACTATTGCCAAAATAAAAGAGCAGTCAATATTTGTTTTATATACCGATTTAATTTTGAGAGGGCAATAGTAAAAAACTTTTGACTGACTCAAATCAGGCCAATCGGTATTTTGATATTAAACATGTGGTTTTTTTAATAGAACGGATTTCTATATAACTAATTTAATTATGCTCCCCTGATTATGCTGTTTGATGAACTATAATAAACCGTCTCAGTTTCTGCCACAAAATAAAGACCTAGACGTCCTAATTGCTTTAATTTTTAATATTCTTTGGTTTCGCATTTTACCAGTGAACCAGTCATTCATAAATATTAGATCGGATTTGTCTGGGTACCTCTTTGATCGTATTTGACTGATGGTCAATATTATTGCAAAAGATGTTTCACGCCCACAAACTCCAGCATGTTCAGTAAATGTAACTTTGTAACATTTTGCGGGAACATTTTACCATGTTTACCCATTAATGTTCCGGGTTTTTTTTTTCCAATACTTGAAAGGTGTTAAATTTTTAAGTAAATGAGATTAATCTGTTTTGAATTGACGTACTTCAACTTGATCAGATCAGTTGGACTTACAAAGTATACAATCGATAAACGACTTGGGTAGTACGACCATTATTGTATTAAAATGACAATACCGCTAATACGTATCGATTTGAACGAACAACGAATACTTGCAATGGGTAATTCTTTTAAGTTGGTTTTGTGACTTTCGTCAGTGGTATTGTCGCATGGATGACAATAAGGAGTTATTGACAAATGCTAATTGTGTAATTAATTAAATACATCTAAGCCGTTTTGCGACCTGTCCTCTGAAAAATCATCAGTGGCCAATTAGTGCGACTAGACCCACTAAGAAATTGGGCCAACTATTTCTGGAACAGTGCATCATTTCATCAAATTCCATGACCACGTACACATGTGCCTACCGCAGCCTACACACGGAAATTTTAAATAATATTTTCAGCCTACCGGCGGAGTCAGGTTCAACTTTTTGTTTGTTTCTTTATCGTCAATCGTGCCCTCATCTCAACTTTGCTCGGTTGGTCGTCTGGTTTTAAGAAACAAACTTTTTTTCTTGGCACCGTACGCCTGCGTGAGATTCACCATCTACGTAAATTGTGAGTGGTGTCGTTCCGGGATTCCCAGTTTCTCTTCGACGTAACACGTGTGTTCCAGTCATACCTGCTGACATGCTAGTGCTTGAGGCCTACTAACAAATCGACGGAACAATTATATATCGAAAAACTCCGGAGATAGAACAACATTTATCATCAGATTCTTTCGTGTTTTTGCCAAAATGGATCGAAAGATGACCATGTATCTAGTGCTCGCCAACTTCCTCATCCTGTGTATTGACATTGAAACATCTTCGGAGTATGTTACTTTGAGCAAACAGATGGAAAGTCGTATTTTGAAAGTTTTAGGACTGAAAGAGCGTCCGAGACCAGGCCCAAACGCAACGGCACCCCAATATATGTTGGATTTGTACAGGCGTTTACAAGGCGATACAACTTACATGCCATCAGAAGCGCAAAGATGTAGCTTTTCTGACCCGTCCATTCCTGGTAACATCATAAGGAGTTTCCCCAACTCTGGTAAGTAACTCTAATATTTGTCATACTCATAGTGGTTTTTTAATGTGAAGATGAGATGTGCAAGTATCGTACACTGCCACAGATGCATTTCAATATCATTTATTTAAGTCTGGGCAAAAATTATGAATAAGGTATCAGCTACCTGATTTCAAAATCATATGTTTTTTACATTCCACTGTTGTTATTTTAGGCAATTACAGTAGTATTGACAAATGGATTTAGTATAAATTTGCCAAAATGTGCGAAACATATATCAATAGTTAGTCAAGAACCCGGACAGAATTTGAAATACGTGCATAAAATAAACGATAATTATTATGTTAATCAAGTGAGAAACAGGCTGAAATAAGAACTAAGGGTTGCGCAAAACATTTTCAAAATTCATAATCATAAATCATTGCATGTTGCTCATTCGAGTTATTATTATTGTTATTTATTTCATTATTTTCATTAAGGCTTCTTTTCTGTAAACATGGTAAAGACATGGAAATAGTAGAAATCATCTACTATTTCCATGGTAAAGATAACATGACATTTAATACACAGCATGATACAACCAGGTGTAAACACAGGTGCATTCAGCACAAGGAAACCATTATATTCATTAGCACAACTATATGCATTGTATCACAAAACTTGAACTTAATCGATTACTTATTGTATTATTCTAAGTCGTTACACGGAATTATCGATGATGAATGCTTATCCTATTAGTTTTCATGTAATATGCATTTCAAGCAAAGGAAATCGATATGATCGATACGATTAAGAAAGTGCTCAAATATTTAATCATTACCTAAATTTACAAAATTGTTAAATAGTTTTGCCATGAATTTTAAAGTGGACAACAACACAAATGTTATATTGTTTATATTAAAAATGCAAATATTGCTGTTAGATTTTAAGAGCTTTTAAGTTAACGAAAACTGTTTTCAATGTTATTTAATAGCAGAATTTACACGAAAAGTTTCAAATATTTGGTTTCGATTTCATTTATTCAATTTACACCTGGGGTGGTTCAATTTACGTAGTGATGTTCAGAAAATATGATATTCTTTAGAACATATAAATCGAATTACTAAGAGTGATTTGTTGCGTTAACTTCCCGTGGTGTATATGAAATAAAGCATGATCATATCTCAATGTCTTTTTGGTTAGTCAAAGATTTATCATGTTTATGACGATTTTATCTGTATTCAAATTTCGCTTCATCTTGTAAACAGGATTAAACTGATTCAAAATGCGTTAGTAAACTTTAGCACCTGTAGTACATGTAGGAATCTTCACTTATTTAGATTAAGATGCTTCAATGATTGGGGTAAATGCACACTCATCTCTTAGTTTAATATAATCTAACGAAATAAGTTTTGTTAGAATTACATGATTTTTCTAATACATGTAATAAGACAGTTTACATGCCAATCGATATTGTGTTCGTGTGTGTGAATATTAAACAGAGATAGTATCTTCACTTTGTTTTAAAGAGAAAAAGAGATCAATGTATGTTGCATTCAAGGTCATATTTCAAATATTAAAGATAAAAGATATTTCTAAATTATGATCACGTTTTATCTTTGACATGCTGACATTTTTACATGTGCCGATACTTATAATGACAGGAAAGGTGTTCCATATATAAACACACTCATGTAAACATTATTTAAAATTAACATGAAGTTTTTATCTAAATGAAACATGTAATTGAATTGTAAATCTTTTCACACACGCACATTTGGGAACAAGATTTTAAAATCCGCACGTATTTCTGAATTGTGAATGATGGTCTGAGCGAGTTGTTAACCTGGAAAGATTGCATTGGATATTTTAAAAAATCCAACATTTTCAAAATTTGCTAAATTGATTTAAATCTAATACTCATTCTGATGTTTTTCTTTTTAATTCAACAGGAACAGCATTGAGACCAATCGAAGATGTTGCCCCCACTTTTCGACAAGTTCTGTTTTTCAACGTTTCGACAATGCCTAGGTCGGAGACTGTCACTGGGGCTGAACTCAAACTTGAATTCCTCGACGAACTTCGGCGCCTTGGTTCCATATCGACAGTTGAAGTCAAGATTTTCCAGATTCTTCGTCAAGTTGGGAATTCTTTGTCACCCCTTGCTCCGCGTTCAAAAGAGAAATCTATACGCCTTCATGCTTCTGTAGCCTTAAATCTTGAGCGCAATAATGACAACGAATCCGGTTCTGTCGACTTACTTACATTAGTTAGAAAATGGCGCCAAAACCCAAATACAAATTACGGACTATATGTGACTGTTAGCTTTCCAAACACTTCGAGTCCAGAAGCAAGGAATATTTTAGCGAAACGGATGCCTCAATTTGGAATGGGAACCACTTCTATTATCGTTGTTTCAGTAGATAGCACACGATGTCGAAATCGTGTAAGGAGGGACGTTGAAGAGTTTGAAACCTATAACAGCCACCCTAACCTATGCCAAAGGCACTCGCTGTACGTCAGTTTTCGAGAAGTCGGATGGGAGGATTGGATCATTGCACCTATGGGTTATCAAGCTTATTTTTGTTCAGGAGATTGTCCTTTCCCCTTGAACGAGAGGTTAAACGGAACTAATCACGCAATAATACAGACTTTGGTGAACTCTATGGATCCAAGTTCGGTGCCAAAAGTTTGCTGTGCACCGACCAAACTTTCTGCCATATCGATGTTATATTTTGACAATGATGAGAATGTTGTCTTAAGACAGTATGAGGACATGGTCGTTGAGTCATGTGGATGTCATTAACGCCTTGTAAATAATTATTATATAGAGAGATTTTAGTCAGTCATAAATTTGGATGAAAATCAAAACATCATTATATCTTGTCATCAATCGTGCACGTTGCTTAGAGATGATTATGGTACATCATCAATCACAATTATCCTCAAGAAAAGCAGCAAATCATTTTGGACGTGATGAATCGGATAATTCTGGGAATTGTCTCCTTAACTTGTCGGAAGTATTCATTTATGGTATTTCGTAGTATTCGAAAACTTAATTTATTTAACACACAAAAATATCCGTCAAATTCAATTATACAAAATAACAAATAACAACATTCTGTTATCATGGTTATAACGCTCATATTGCTATATTTCTATAATATGACAGTAGAGTGTAAAGTTTTGATTTTCATCGATTTTGATGACTATTTACCTGAGCAGCTCCTTTGTAAATAAGATTGTACATATTAGAGATGTTCTTGGGCGTTAAAACGCCCACAGAAGAAAGTTCCGTCAAGAACTATAAATATATTTCTGTACTTTAAAAACTCTGTTATTCTAAATGACAGCTGTGCATTTTATTGTATGTTTTATGTCATGTAAGGCTATAGAAATATTATGATGTCTCTGTGTATGTATTTTTGATATGTGAATTCAACATTTCTGGACTATTTATTGCTCTGTTAACCAGTGCTGCTGTTAACCCGTCCGAATTTGAAAGTATTTGCAACAGATAAGCTTGTTAATATCGCCCGTCCCCTTAACAAATAACATGGGCGTCGCTACATAGGCGATTGGGGCGGCAAGAGCCGCCCCACTTTTTTGCCAAAAAAAAAGGAATGTCACTATATTTGTAATGACACACTATCTAAACTCATACGCGAGGTTTTAATGGGTGAAAAATTCTAAATTGAAGCAAAATATATCAAAATATATGCACGAAATCGCGAGAATAGTGTTTCGAAATTCAAAAATTTTCTAACTCCTCATTCAACACAAACTTGGCCGCCCCAATTTCAAATGCGTAGCGACGCCCCTGACAAATAATGTGAGTTGAGCGCGGCGCCTTAAGGTCGTATCTGCGCAACAACAATCCCCAAAATAATAGATTTGTTGACCTGCGTTTTCTTTCCTGATAAATGACCTAATTATATTAATTCATTAAAAGAGAACCATCAAGACCCCCCGGGGGGCACTCAAATATAATGTTGCAGGCATAGCGTGACCACAGTTTTTCAAACACCCCCTAAAGGGTGGAGTGTTCTGAAGCCAAAATATACCTTTCTTCACCTATTCACACCCTAAATCGGGATTTTAACATTACTGTTTTCACACTAGGGTTTGAAAAAGTACCCTATTTCTTGAAAATTGCCCCAAAATTGCTGTTTTTGCTGCCCTAAACAGTGTCACCTGATACACCCTTCAGTCCTCAAAAACAACCCTAATTCACCCTTTTCTTGGTCACGCTATGCCTGCAACATTATATTTGAGTGCCCCCCGGGCAAGAGCCGGTGGTTCGTTCCAGATTAATGATCTAATGTTGCACTCAGCTCTTGATAAAACAAGTAGGCTTACATTTTGTAATTATGCACAGTAAAAAAACAATTACTCATATCGGGGTAAAAAGGGAACTCGCGTCTTCTGTGTAAACTTAACCTCTACTAAAATGGTAAACAATTGCCCTGTTTTTGGTAATAAACTACCATCGGCAGTGGTAAAAGTTTACCATGGCTGGTACTACTGCTGATGTACAGTAGTTTATTATAAGATAAAGATCAATCTTATTACCATTCTAGTAGGAGTAAAGTGGGTCCAGAAGACGCGAGTTCCCTTTTTACCACGATATGAGTAATTATTTTTTACTGTGTGGATCAATTCAATGGGAAATACCTTTCTCATTTCCTATTTTATTTTACCAAGTCGTTATCAAATTAAGTAATTTTTGAAACACATTTCCCCCCCCCCCCTCAAATGTGTTTCAAGAACGGAATGAAAATATCATCATGAAAATATTCGAAGACATCGCCATAGGCAGATTTATGTTCATGCTCGCCGCAAGGAATCTGCATGATGAACTTGGTTAATAAAAATGTCTTGGTAGATTTACCTTAATATAATGTAACATCTTTTGACAAACCAATATTTTTGAAATAACTTTTGTGACTACGTGAGCGTTAACATGTTGCTTCATGTACAAGTATGTGACGTCGCAGTTTTATTATGACTATCCCGAAAGTTTGAGAATGTATTCATGATTCTGATGTGACAAAAAACTCACGTCTTTTCCAGCTACATGAAAAGAAGAGTACATGATAAATGAAATGCAGAAAATTTCACTTGATTTAAGTCATTCGTTTTCAAGTTACAAACTTTCCAGCATTTTAAATATATTTAGGCTACCATGTACCATCGGGCCCGACAGTAATTAGAAAATGACACTTTTTCTCACTTTTCTCCAAAATGCAAGCACATTTGAAAGATTCGTTTGGGGTTTGTTGTCATATAAAACAAAGATTCTTATCACTCTTACAACGTATATGAAGTGACTTTGAGGATGAAGAGCGGATCCAGTGAGTGCATATGCTATTCTAACTTCGGAGTTAGTCATAATCAGAATGTTTGATCGCATTTTGTGTATGAAGACTGGTATATTGATCAAGAAACTCATTATCATTATCAAAATCTACATCAACACTCATTGCGACATTTCAAATAGTAAAACAAAAACTGGTTATTTTCCCCAAAAAATATTTGTCAATTTAATAATAGTGACCTAGGGTAAAGACTATTCCAACACATGTCATTTATCTACATGTACGAGTATAATATACATGTTATATTGGGTACTTTTACAAGATAATTGATCAGACTCTGTTACGAGATCCAAAGCATATCCCTTATATTCTATAACAATGTGAACTGGTGGGTTTTGTATTGTGTAAGAGACTAGTAATGATTGATTAAGACCAAATCACTGCGTATTAATATTTTCTTTCATGAATTCTTCACGGTTTTGGTATTATTTTTGGCTAATTTTGTTGCTAACACATCCAAAAATTAAGTTCATTTGAATATTCAGCATGATTTGGTATGTTGTTATGATTTGAGAAATACGGACTAATTTACTTCCATGTATGGTCAAATTGCTTTATGTGCGTTAATCGGCTGCTTTTTGCATACTACAAAATTTACACGTGCTCTGAGGTTTCTTCAAGAGTTGCTACAAATCTTGAAGAGGAATACCTTGAAGAAACCCCATCACACTCAGATTCAAGGGGGAAGATCATGTAACCATACCCAAAGAACAGACCTAAATTAATATCGACAAGAGGTCGTCTCTGCGACCCATTCGTGGTGCACGGTTGCATATATGGTGGCTTAATACCGTATTTCAGCTGAAGTACAGTATAATAAAGGAACTTAAGATTAAAACTTATCTTTGTCAAAGTCTTCCAAACGCCCGTTGGTGATCAAGGGGCAGCGGCGTAGCTAGGGGGGGCAACTTGCCCCGGGCGCCACCTCTAGGGGGGCGTCAAATCGCCCCTACATGAAAAATAATTGGACCAACAACAGGGGACATACTGCTGAAATTAGCAAATATTTGCTTAAATGTTTTGCGCGCTCCGCGCGCCCTTAAGATTTCGGTACTTTTTAGCTTAAATTAGTAAATATCACTGCAAAAACGCAAAAATTTTCGCTGGAAAAAAATTTAGGCACATTTGAGCAGAAATTACCCATTTTAGCCAAAAAAGATGGAGTTTTTCAAAGCTGTTTCGGGCGCCAGACACCCTCGCTACGCCGCTGTCAAGTGGTCCATATTGACACAGCACTAATTGTGCTGGATTGAAGTACATGTATGTTCAAATCTAAAATATAGCTGAACTGTTAAAAGCAAGTTGATGTTGCCATTAAATGCTGTTTTGTTAATGAAATAAATGGAATTATATATGCTTATAACGTTTAATTGAATCTTTATTTTTCTTTTCGTGCTTTCGTGAA
>JXSR01S073921.1:153195-163511 GCA_000969725.1 Ophiothrix spiculata | reverse complement strand
AACTTGTTTATTCCTCTTAAATATGGTGACAAATTTGTGTCACTTAGAGCTTTGGTTTACAGGTTAGGAATCAAGCAAACAACAAACACAGCAATCATGTTTGGACTATGGCAATCACCACTTCAAATTAAAACGCGATTGAAATTAAGAATGTAAAACGAAGTCTAGAAATCATTTTATATACCATTTCAAAACTGGTATTTTATTATTTGCTACATTTTAATCAAATTTGGCAGACAAGTTGTACAGATTATGATATTTATTCAAAATGTTCATACATTAGAAAATTGGCTATTTCCAAGTGTGTGAGCTAGAAGTTCTGGAAAATGACTTTTTGTGTGCTCAGGTGACTGTCCGGCTGCTATTTTTGAGGAAGAAATGAATCTAAAATGGTCTTAAATTCTCGTGATTTTCATATTATTAATATATTTTCATATTAAATGAACTGATCTGTTTACAAAAAAAAATTGACCTTCCGACATTTTTCAGTCATTGTCAAACTCATTGGCTTTGCCTTAACGATGTGTCGCGACGTTATTCGGGGGGACGGGTTGGCGCAGCGTTTCTGCCATCGCCTTTCACCGCTTTGGCCTTGGTACGATTCCTGGTCAGACCTAGCTTGTACGTGAATTTGGTTGTCGATCCATACTCGTCCTCGCATATTTTCTCCTCGCATATTTTCTCTTCGGTTTCCTCCTGCATCTAGAAATCGAAAATTCTTTCAAATATTCTGTCTTTCGCACCATGGAGGCGTCCTTTGAATTTAATGCATTTGCACTATTGGAATTAACCTGACTTTCAGCCGAATGTTATATAAATAAATAAAGTATATATCCCAAAGAGGAATATATTTTTGCAAGTACGTTAACAGGGTACAAATTACCTAATAAACAACTGTTTCACATCGTTACACTTTGAGTATCAACCAAGACAATACAACATCTGTTGACCCTAGGCAAGAACAACACTTAACAATTATAATTATCTTGAGTAATGTACTTGACAGACATTGTTAATTATGGCCCGAATATTCTGCAAATGACTCTTCTCATCACATCAGTCACACGAAAGTATTGTATTTGCTATTAGTTCTCTTGGATATTATATTTTATAATAATTAGTAACAAAATACTTTATGTAAATACCTGTTTTTGAAATGTCAAGACACATATCGTTAAGTTATATTTGTAGTTGTCCGTGAATAAAAATTGCAAAATACAAAATGGTTAATTTTAATATTTCGTAATGTAAAATAAACAAATTTACATGAATGGGTCTGATGTTAAATTAAATCAACTTGTAAAATTATTGTTCTATCAATAATACAATTTTAGATACCCAAAACGTAACCAGGTTTAACTTATTAACTTATTAACAACCTAGAGAAATACCAATTATTAGATTGCATGTACCCTTTTAAATTGTCAACTTAACAGCTAAATATTGCAAAATCAAAATGGAATTTTTGCACGACAATTATCCAAAGCCACAAAATCACCTGCTTTGGGAAATTATGCAAATTTTGCGAATGTGCTTTAGAGGAAATTCCATTAAATTTTACTAGAAAAGCCTCTCCGTTCATTTTGGTATTTGGTAGTATCCTTTATCGGGTTCAACAAGCATTTAATAATAGGTTCTTAGAATCAAATAGATGGGATTTATACAACTATCTGAGTTTTAGATTTTATGAACCAATGAACACCAACATTTTGCCAGAAGTCTACATGATTTTGACGGCTAGTTTCATTAAAAAGATTTCTTTAGAATTTCTAAAGTCAGGGTTAAATAGTACCCATTTGTAATTCCTGCCAAGAAGAGTTAATGAAATATGTAAAAGTGATAACTGAAAAATCAAGCTAGATTATAATGAATCATAAAATGTTTTATCCATAATAAAATTGTATTTGTGACATGTTAATAAACATCATAATTATTCATTTAAAAAAACGCTCCTCAATATACGAAAAATAAAAACACAACCCAAGTCCAATGACATGGCTTTGAAAAGGATCATTATTTTAAGGTGGGACCCATTTGCGTCACAACTCACTTACATCGTACATACCGTACACCGTCTAACTTGATTGAAGGACCTTAATTTGGTATTATTCATAATTGATTGTAATATCTTCAAAATAATACAAATTATGAAATTTCATTGGATTAAAGACAATTTATGACAAAATCTGATGTGTAATATACATACCTTTCACCCCTGGCGAAATTAACTAATTAACCTTAATTAGTTATTAGTGTTAATTAACCACTTAATTTGGGTTCCATCTTGGTTTTTCTTGAGTCAGTATTAGGTTTTATAACAAAGTCCTGTTTTCAAGACTTAATGTTTTCAATCTCTAAAAACGTCCATCACTAACAAACAGTCCATAATAAAGTAAGCATTTTCATGATAATAATAATGACATTTATAAAGCGCCTTTTGACCGAAATAGGATACATAGCCCAGAGTCTACAAACTAAACAAAACCACTGAAGGTACTCTAATAATATGGTAGGATAAGCATCAACTATTGAGTATACTCTTAAATGAAAAATTTATATTTAAGAGAAACAGATCTTTATAATAGTTTACTTAATCGAACCAACCCATAGTGTTGGAAACATTATCACGACTTTATAAGCAAAGCATTCCTTTGAAAATTAAGAAATTCACTTTGAATCGTGGAAGTCTCAATGTTTGCATATATGCAATACAAGCTTGAAAAAAGGACTAGTCACGTCAATATTGTGATTCACTACACCATAATAACACTATGCCCGATTGTTAAAAAAATGATATGTTTGGATTCAAAACAACCCAAATTGTACCAAATTGGTAAGATTAGTCGGATACCTTCTTAGTTAGTTATTATGGTCATGACTTAGACTAAAGCATTTTGTTTATTACAGACTGTGAAAGTACAGGTCATCATACATTTTTTTTTCTTCTGAAATAAGAGACGATGGTCATGATTTGGAATGACTTGGCCACGCACTTGACATATTCGTGAGCCTGAATTAATTTAAAATATAAAGTATGCATACACAATGATTACTTTAAAGGATAATACATAAATGTTCATTTGTTCAATATTCAAGGTCAAAAATAAAATGCATAAACATTTTATCTTCGATTGAGGGAAATCTCAGCTCTCTATATTAATACAATTATATTGATTGTGCAAACTAAAAAATAGAATTTTCTTTTGAAAAGTAGGAAATAGCATTTTCAATACTTATATTCAATAATTATATTTTCAATACTTATATTTGCAATATTTTAATCCCTCTTCTTATAAAAATATCAATTGGAAACTACATGAACATTAACCACTTTTATTATACAAATCAAAGGATTTATGCGAAGAAGACCTTTGTTGTCAATAAAATGCAAGCAATAATGGCTTGTAATAAACTAAATCTTATAAAAATCATTATGAAATATTCAACCATTACCGGTTTAGCGTCCTTTTCACGAAGGTATTTCTATGAAACAATCAGTGAAATCAATTCTCATCGTGGTCATGAATATATTTCACGGCATTGTAAACTTACCATCTTACAGCAATGAAAAACAACAACCACACTGGACCCCAACTACACGACAACGTAAACTTATGATTCTGATTTCCTTAGTAAATATATTGCTTTATACTTATTTCTAAAATAAGTACAACATACTCCCGTGCAATTTTGATTTAAATTTTAATAAATACTACCAGGGCAGTAGCGGCGGAAGATTAAAATATTGGAGGGGGACGGCTTTTTTTTAAGCAAAAATGGTCGGAGGAAAATTATGATTTTTTGTAATGCGCGCGTAGCATGCGAAAAAAATCTGTGAAATCGGCTAATTTGAGCCAAAGATTGTTTACAAATCTTATTTTCACATTTAAATTATCAAAAACAAAGGAAAATTCAATTTCTATTCATGCTCTTTCTTTTTTCTTTTATTTTTGAGGTGTTCCGTCACCTCCACGTTAAATTTAGGAGGGGACATCCCCGCGTCCCCCGCTTCCGCCGTCTATGAATATGAATATTATTCTATTCAGGGTAGATTATTGTATTTATTTGTTGGTACAGTTGTATGCGGTTATAATTTGGAATGATGGAATTTTTGGCAATGCTAATACATTAAGCAACGCAGATAAGCACCCCAGATCACACAAAAGGCTTAAATCAAAATCGCAGGGATGAGTATCTCTTACCACCAAGTATAGATAAATGCCACAGTTTTAACCTACGTAATTCTAGTGCAATATGTCATCCTCTTTTCAAGACAACCAGATTTTATAATACCCTCGTGCAATATTGCGTTTAACTTGAAAACAGGTTTTTCTAAATCTAAGGATATTTGATATCGCCTTTGGATCTAACGTGATCCTCATATTTGAGTACACCCCATATCCACTACATAGCCGGGAATGTATACAATGGTATAAATACGATGATTTCACCACACTTGACAGCTCCCTGTCCCGTGGCCGAGTGGTTAGAGCGATGGTCTCGTAATTACATGGTGTACGTGCGGCGTGGGTTCAAACCCTGCTAGGGTCACTTCAGTGAGATATTTTAGGCAGATCTTTTTTATAAGAAATATTTGATCCTTTTTTCGGATCAAGAATTGTGATCCTAAATTTTGGATCACTTTGATCCTTAAAGGGTAAGCTCATATTTGATACTTGCTGTTTCAGCCATGTGTGAGAATAGTTCTGCTTCTATGAAATACCACTAAAAGCTTGGTCACACAAAACTTGTTGAACTAATTGGTGAAACTGCTGTCTGTGTTATTGGCGGAAAGATAGATTTGACAAGTACATGTAGATGATAAATTTATATTTTATGGTCGAAACCGACTTTTTATATCTTTGTAGATATGTAGCTGTCTACATAAGCACAATATTTAGCAGCAGCTTTAATTCACTTCATATCCTGACAATCTCATTTTATACACGCCACATATTTCTAATATGCGAGCTCACGAACATGTCAAGAGCGCAGCTTAGTTATTCAAAATCATAACCGACATCTCTTATTTCAATGAGGACTTTAAATATGATTCATTTTTTTTAAATTTTAACTTGGTCTTCCAAAGTTTATTATTGAAACATTTAAAAACATGAAACATTTGAAACATGTTATACTATTAACTTGTGCCTCCCGATTGGCTGCAACGTTTTACGAAATACGCAGTCAAAGTGATACCGATTTTTTTTCTATGACAATAACACAATACTCGTTTAGCAGCAATCACCGCACCTTCTATAATTCGAAGAATCTTTTATGTTAAAGGGGCGATGGACCCAATCAACAATTTAATAATAACCAGGTTATCAAATAGGCATTCCTTTCCTAGAAAAAACACATGTCATATTTCTTTTCGTAAATTTGACAATATTGAGCTGTTTAGTTGACGATGTAAAGGTATTTCAATTAACTTACTTAAAGCGATTAACCTCTTTTATATGTAAAATGGGGTTACTTTATATATCAATAATACCGCTGTTGTATTTTATATACAGACTTTGTAACAGGACATAAGATTATAATTCCCAGTTTCGTTTCTCACGAAGAAAGTAGAGTAAAATTGTACTGCATTTGTTGTTAAGGAGTTTGGAGAGTTGTTTATTAGTCCTTTATGGAGTATCCATACTTTTATTTTCTGCATAAGCCTGGCATTCTATGAGTTAAACACCTATGCATACCTCTGGACCAACCTGGATGAATTCACGACGCTTGCACACTCTTTATATACTCGTATATACATTAACATTGTATGAAAAATAAGATAAGATAAGATAAGATAAGATACTTTGCTGAGATTGCAATTTGTTCGTATATGTCAATATTGTTTGACTCTGAAGGTTCGTACTTAAATATAGGGGTGTCAGACTAAGTATCCGTCAATTCCGCCATATATTTTGAGGCGTTTAGATACATTACATAATACAAGTTATAATCCTACTGGTCATTTTAAGTTAATATGCATTGAGACTTACTTTAAAAAATAAAAAAATATCTGGTTTATTTATGGACTTAATTCAGCTAAGTCTATTTTGAATATAAGTCTATTTTGATGACGACTGTAACGTTTTGTTAGTTTTACCGATATGAAGTTCAAAACAAAAATAGAAATGGAATGGAAAAATGTAGCTTAATCACTCTTTGTTGGTGGTAATAAAATACTTTTCTTACTCTTAATCATGTTAAGTACAGATTTATTACCAGAGTTCCCTAAAAGTGTGGATGTTTTTTTGTTTTTTTGTTTTTTTTTGGAATTACAAGGCCACCTCTTTATTATCTATTCATATTGTTACGAAAAAGCCCAAAATCACCTTCAATCCATTCGACAAATTGATACACTTGCGTTAATGTTTTCCAACAAAAATGGGCGATGTTACTGCTTTAACAAATTTGCACACACAATTGGGTATTACCTTAGAGTTGGATTGGTATGAGTCCATTGAGAACAATCTTATTGACATTTTATAAAACGTATTTCAAAATATCTAAAACTGACATATAGCGAACAATAATAATTTCATACACATTATATTTTTTAACAATTTCAATCATAAAAACAAAAACAAATCTAAACACAAAATAAGTGCATATATGTTTAAAATATTTCTTTATTATTTTAATCGTGTTAGGATATTGACAAATGTTCAATATTAAAAAAATACATGACTATTAAGGTGATTAAATAGTTTGTTCACGTCCGAACTAAACCACTGAATATATTACTTTATTTCAAGAACACCGAACGTGCCGTTTTTTATCAAACAGTTTTGTGTGGGCTTTACTTAACGTGTTCTCAATCAACTGGCCAATTTAGATTAACATCACATTTTTATACCTATTGCGATTAATGTTTTGAATTCAATCTTAACGGTGCAGATCTAACTACATTCTCATCACCAGGCGCAACCAAGAATAGGACATTATTTTCAATTATGATCCAAAGATTGTCTTTTCAAATTTTTTGTAGTTTTGGTGATTAAAAAATTCAATTTATTTGTAAACTTATTTTCTATTTCTTTTGTACTTACACAAGAGCCTCATCCAAGTGTTATTTACTTTCTGATAAATCTTACAAAAAATTAAAATTTCATGCTTTACTAAATAGGATTCCTTGTATTTTTGTATTCCTTACCTTAGAGCACTGCTGAATTATTTAAATTTTGAAATGATTTTATGTATTCTAGAGCAGAAGTGCTGGAAATTAAATATTGTTTTGAACACCTTCATATGGCTTATAGATCAATTTGAATAATTTATTTTTGAAGTAAGAGTATACGACTATTGCATCTGAAGATTTATAATTCAAATTTAGAAAAATGAAGCAAAATGTGTTCAAAAGCCTTATTAAGACTCATTATACTATGGTAGTTGTTTTCAGCATTTTAACAAATCTAATAAAGAACACACACTTTGATATATACCCATTGGATAAATAGAATATACCATGACAAGTTTTTAAGTAAATACCACGATATATGGTTGAATCTAGTAAACAATAAATGTTGGTAAAATTTGTCAAACTTTGTAAATACATTGGAAATCTGTAAATGAGATATACTTAAGTAAATACTTAAGAGGACTTAAGTCATTTATTCTGCCTAAAACACTTAACGGTTATAAAGTAGACACTAAATACACTATCGTAAGTTTGTATACCTTATTGTATTTCAGTATGTCAAACACACCTATTCTCTTTTCTGCATTTCCGATCTAAACAAATTACTGTTACCATGGTTTCCACACCTGTTTATGATTAAAGTTAATGCATTATTAGTACCCTTTAAACATTAAACGAAAAAGAAATGGAAATAATATTTTTTCTTGAAAGAGCTGACTTAGAAGTGAAACGAAAAGAAAAAGGGAATACATTTACAGTTATGCAGTTCTGCTATTTTGTATTTTGTTTATTATTCCGTATTTTTGAAGCAAACCCTTGATGGTAAAGCATCAGCATAAAATTTACCAATTTCTGGTGGATACTGTTAACCAGGTTCTCCAGGCTATTTCACTTTGAAGTCAATTTAATTATATAAATTAAACATTAAATCATATGACAATGATCGCTAACAATCTAATTTATTCACATTTCAAATACTTCCAACATTGACAATTTAGCAGTTCAATGTTGTCAAATTCAAGATGGGAAAGTCTTTGTATGACAACTATCTAAATCCTAGGATCACCTGCTTTAGAAATAATTTCAGTACTAGGAGAGCATTTTTGTTCACCCAGTTATTGCTCAAATTGTGTATTGGGTTCAACGCCCATTTAATATAAGTTCTTAAGTAGACTTAAGTAGATGAGTTTAATCTGCTGATTAGAATTTTTAATAAACACTCATCAAAATCATCCAGAAAAAAATCCTCAATAGGTCAGACACTATATACAAATAACACAATATGTATCACCATCTTCCCGATCATTCTTTTTCACAGTAGCGTCTAATATCGATTGACAAAGATGCAGAGAAATGAATTCCATATCATAGGCTATCAAAGTTTGTAGTTATGTGAAAACTAATCAATATAAGTAAAATAATGAATTCCATATAAGGCTAGCGAAGTTTTTAGTTATGTGAAAAAAACCATCATATTAGTAAAATAATAATATATAGTACTAATTAAACAACTTTAAGAGTTTAATTAGTTTTATTATTATTATAATCATCATTATTTATCTTAAACGATGATCAGATATTTTGTTCACGTTCGTAGCACAACACCGAATACTGAAGGTGCTTTATATTTAAAACGGTTTTAGTGTGGGCTATATTCTTCTCTCTAATACTATAACACTTAGGTGTTCTTTATGTGCCTTCTAAGTGTTGTTTTTAAAATTAAAATTCAAAGACTGGCTGAATTAGTTATCATGTGGATACTTTATATTCACTCTATAGCAGAGTGCTTGGAAACCTAATATTTATATAACGTATGATTCTCTTTTTTCATCACATAAGGCCCGAAACATAGTCGGTCTTCAAACAAAATTTTCGCTACGTCTTTCATATCATATCATATCATATCAATTTATTCCAATATCACACTCAAATACACTGAACAGAGCTTAGAACAAAACAAAAAAATTATACATAAAATACAACAAAGAATGATATTGAGGAGATGGCAAAAGGCCAAAAAGGCCTGAATGGGCCATCCCCAAAGTAGGGCCTAATAGTCTAATAACACAATACTAGGAGAAAGTAAACAGTCACAAATCCGAGCGCACAAAAGACACATCCTTTGCGGTAATTTTGATGAAAAGGTTAGGGGGGGGGGGGGTTACCACCTAAGATGGGTTTAGGACAGGCCGTCAAAGTTGGGGTGTAGGGGGTGGGTGGTGAAACCCCGGAAAATTTTAAGTCGCCATTTTGAAAAATATATGCATGATATGAAGCTGAAACTTACAGGGTATTTTAGAATTAACATTTCCCTTCTTTAGTAGCAAAAAAAAAAAACCCGACTAAAATCGGTCATTTAGAGCTTTTATAGCACAATTTTGATTTGGTAGCCATTTTTGCCAAAATTCCGATTTTCCGATCCGAACGAGCTTTATGACGTCATAATTACGTAACATCTCGTGATTTTTGTGATCTTGGTATCATTGGATAGGGGAGGACCATATCTACATGTATCTATTAATAGCAAAACCAAGATCATAGGGGTTCCGTTCGAAATATTTATGGGTAAGTTTCAAGATTCTGCGGGGCACGTCATTTCAAAGTAATATACATGTATAGGAAACAATTCCATGTTATAGAACAGTATTTTTAGAGTGTTAGGGCAACTGGTAGAGATCTGCGAGTCCGAAGGTTCGCTATTCCGAAAATAAAATAAGGTTCTCTAGTCAGAAAGCGTATTTATCTATACCTCAGGGTTTATTAGTCCGAATTTGAAAAAACATGTCTGTCAGTCTGAAAATACACTCTGAAAAAGAAAGGATCAAATTGATCCGATAAAGTTTTAAATATGAGCTTACCCTTTTCCGGATCAATTTTGATCCAAATTCTCCTCTTTTTTGATCCGAAAAGGATCAAATTGATCCGGAAAAAGGTAAGCTCATGTTTGATACTTTATCGGATCAATTTGATCCTTTTTATTTAAGAGTGTAGGGTTCACTAGTCCGAAAAGGAAATATGGTTCGCTAGTCCGAAAATGAAAAAGGTACACTATTTTATTTTCGAACCTTAGATTAAACCTGTGTAAAAGTAATTTTAGTCCCTTGAAAATTAGATCCGTCTTTCATAGACCATAATGTAAAAATGTGTATATCACTCTTAGAAAGGAAGGATCAAATATGAG
>JXSR01S073921.1:64652-76090 GCA_000969725.1 Ophiothrix spiculata | reverse complement strand
GAGTAGCGAGTTGTCGGACTAGCGAGCTGGGGTCCGCTCGCCAGTCCACCGACTCGCTAGTCCGAAAGCTCGCTAGTCCGAAGGCTCGCTAGTCCTAAACGTTATTCAATAGGGAAAATATAACCTTGAAAAAGGCTCGCTAATCCGAAAAAACAGCTCGCTAGTCCGAAGGTTCGCTAGTCTGAATATGAAAATAGGCTCATCAGTCCGAATTTTAAAAATAACTCGCTAATCCGAATGTTAAAAACAGCTGGGGTCCGCTCGCCAGTCCGACGACTCGCTAGTCCGAAAGCTCGCTAGTCCGAAGGCTCGCTAGTCCTAAACGTTATTCAATATGGAAAATACAACCTTGAAAAAGGCTCGCTAGTCCAAAAAAAAAGCTCGCTAGTCCGAAGGTTCGCTAGTCCGAATATGAAAATAGGCTCGTCAGTCCGAATTTTAAAAGCAACTCACAAGTCCGAATGTTAAAAACGGCTCGCCAGTCCGAATTTAAATAACAGCTTGCTAGTCCGAATTAAAAAATAGGCTCGCCAGTCCGAATTTTAAAAATAACTCGCTAATCCGAATGTTAAAAACAGCTCGCCATTCCGAATTTTGAAAAACTGTAATAGAAATATGCACATTTTTTCTCCAATTCGGAATAGCGAGCTGTTTTTAAAATTCAGACTAGCGATCCTATTTTGAAATTCGGACTAGCGAGTTGTTATTTAAATTTGGACTAGCGAGTAGTTATTTAAATTCGGACTGGCGAGCCGTTTTTAAAATTCGGACTAGCGAGCGCCACTATAGTTAGAGGATGGATTTATGTCACTAAACAATCAACCACATACCTTGACTGTATAGGAGCTGTGATACACAAAATGGCTGGCCGGTAACAGTGACTATGCACAGCAGTCTCCCAGATACATTAGCAGGAGCTTGTCCACTGCAATAAACCAATCACAATTGGCGTAGCTGCTTTCTTTTTCTCTTTTGTCCTCTGTGTCCGCCTGCTTGTCCACCCTTGTCTTAACTGGAAAGAGTCCAGAGCTCATGAAAGTTTATGCACTCATGCAAAAAGTTAGTAAAAGTTCATAAAGTTCAAACACCGCTCACGAAATGACGAGCTCAAAGTTCACATAAACACGAAAATAGCAAATAGGCCAGAAACACTAAACTCTGTAGAACATCTAACTCTAATAATAATGTCCAATATGACGCTAAGGAAGCACACATAAGTAACAAATGAACGCGTATGTACAGGAGAACTTTATATACAAATCATACAGGTGCTAAGTTCAGCTAGTAATCCATCACAAAGTCTTCAAAACGTGATGGCGGTTTGCGAGGACGTGCCGATCGTCTTCAAATGGACCACTGGGCGTTGCTGTAGATGTAGTATCGCTTGCTGAACCATTGTCAGTGGTAGCTGACGCTGGACGCTCAGCATCTGTAACTGCTGCTGGGAGCGTGTAATCCTCGGATGCGGCAGGTGTGCTATGTACCGGAGGAACTTGTAGGGTTTCCCGTTCTGAAGTGGGCGGTGAGGCTGGTGTGGTCAATTCCAACGGAATATGTGGAGGTCCTGGTGGTTGGGGCCCATTTATGATTGGTTCATCTTCGTCTTCCATATGCGTAGCCTGTCGACCCGGGTAGGGAAGAAGGGAAGGTTCCGGGTATGAAGGCACTTTGAAACATTCAGCCTTCTTAATGCGGTAAGACGCATTTCTTAACTGGGAGCCTATAAACTTCAGAACGTTGCACCATGGGCCATCGACAGACGTGACCAAATAACGACTTCTGGCATGGGATTTATCACGGTCAGTATGAAGGTAAACAAGATCACCCAATTCAATTGTGTAGGACACGGTGGGCTGATGGAGGGTAGCCTTTGCCTTTTCACTGTGTTGGTGGTTATATCTACGCTACTGGAACTGGGATTGAATGAGCTGTTGGTCACTGACTGGAATTTGCACATTGTTGAACTGATCACGTTGGTAGAACATCTCTCTGGCAGAGAGGCCACGACTTCTGACCCGCGCATTTAGGTTGGCGACTGCGATGGAAAGGATGAGTGCACTTATAGGACCTCCTGATGGATCTAGGCGTACCAATTCATCTTCAAGTTCACGAACAGCTTTTACGGCGACTGGATTCTTGTTGATATTCTTGATACGGCAAACTTCAATGCTTAAGTGATGCTGTTTCAGAAGGCTATCATCTGAGAGACGGACAAAACCCGGGGCTGCATCGGTCCTGATAACAGCTGGAGGACCACCCAGAGGGCGCAGTTCAATGCAAAGCCGAATCAAAGCATCCCGGAGCGTTTCATGAAGTTCATTCTCAATGATACAGGAGGTGGTGAAGGATGTGGACGTCTCACTGAGAATGAGAATGTACTGTCTACTGCGTCGTAGTACATCAGCGGCAAAGGAAACGCCAACGGTTTCAGGAGGGTCGCTTGTTGACTGTTCAAGAAGTGGTTTGGGTACACTGCTGAGGGATGCACAATGATGGCAGGCAAATGTCACTTGATCAATTGCCTTATCTAGATCAAGGGCATAGAAGTGGCGCCGGGTAACCAAGCGGAGTTGGTGACGTGTTGGAGCCTGAAGCTGGATATGAAGGGCTGTTAATAATCCGCTGATTATCTGCCGTGGAACGATAATGCAGTCACATGACGTTGTTAGCGGTTGCTCACGCCGGGTAATTAATAGACCATCCCTGGCAACAGATGCAACTTGAAGGTATCGTTTAACATCCTTGACATTGGTAGCCTTCTTGGATGGACGTGTACCCTGAGTCAAGTGGGCATGGCACCGACGCAAGTCTGGGCAATCTTGCTGGATATCCAACCAAGCAGCTTTACTTGTGAACGGGAGGCGGGCATGGCCTGACAGGACGTCTTGGGTAGTTATGCGCAGCACTGTAGCCTCTTCATCCCGTTGAATAAAGGTGCAGATTTGACATGTGGGCTCGTGACAGTCCGGGCGTTACGACTTGCTAAGTCAGAGGGTACGTTGGCTGAACCGGCAAGGTGGCGGACAGAGGCCTGGAAACGACTAACAGTAGAGAAGAAGGTGGCAACTCGTTGACTTGCAGAAAACTCACCACGACAGAGCTTTTCATACGCTTGAACACATGGTTTACTATCAGTAAGGATGCATGCTTTGTGGTGCGATTGGATGATATATGGACCAAAGTGTTTGGTGGACGCAGCAAAGGAGAGAGTTTCGATTTCACATGGTAACCAAGTGGGTTGACGACCTCGGAGTTTAGCACTAAAGAAACCGGCGAGAAGAGGTTTATTGTTGCGGGTTACATAGAGGGTTGCACATATACTGTGCTTCTTGACAGATCCATCAGTTACATTCCATAGTTGGTCGTCCGGACGAGGTAGGGTGATGGTGTGGCATGATTCAAGAGCTTTCTGGGCCATGCTGAAGGCAGAGTGAAACTCCTACGTCCACTGTATCTTATCCTTGGATTGTAATCCAGCTGTTGCACTATCAAGGGGGCTGAGATACTGAGCACAGTTCGGTATTACTCGTGCCAGGACTTTGTAAGCACCGATGAAAGAGCGAAGGCCACGGACATTGTGAGGGAGGGCACATGTACTGAGGGTTGCAACTTTGTGGCAGCTGGCTCTGAGGGTACCACTGGACCAGATCCATCCCAGGATCGTTGTGCTCTTGGGGTACACAACAGTTTTTTGCTAGCCGAAAGGCGGAGATTGCATGCAGCGAGAGCCTGGAGTACTGATCGCCAATTCTTGAGTAGTTCTTCAACAGTGTCTCCTCCACAATAAAAGTCATCGGCAAGCTTGACGATCACGCCCTTCTCAAGAAGATCACCTAGTATGCGACACATTAACTCTTCAAGGGCAGTATCGGACCCAGGCATTCCCATTGCTGATCTAGTGTAGACCCTGATACCACGAAGCGGTGTGCCTACACCGCAATACTTCATCGAGCTGCGAGATAGAGGGATCTGGTAAAATGCACTGGTGAGATTCGTAGCTATTAGAAATTTCCATCTTGCTATTTTTTGTAGCGTTGAATCTACATCTGGCATGAGTGATGGATGGGGTTTGCTGAAGCGCCCAACTTCGCCAAAGGCGGTAACAAGTCTGAAGTCACCACTGGGCTTCTTAATCAAAAAGGAAGGATTAAGGTACTCCACGTTGATACCAACATCTTCTGGACGTGCAAACACTACCTTCATTTCGAGATCATCGAATTTACTTTGTAGCATTTGAAGCTTGTCATGGGCGTACTGGGGTAGTCGGCCTTTGCGTTGTGGAGGTTGTACCGGACCCATATTGACAACGGCCTTGAAGTTACCAGCTGATCCATTGTAACCTGGAAACGATGGGTTGAAGACTTCATCATACTCTTTTTGAAGGTTGTGAAATCATATCTGATCTGCGGGTTTTAGGATCTTATCTGGATCGATAGACACGGATGCAGAAAATGGTGGTACTGGTGTACTGCTGGTTGATAGTGGATGTGGAGTTGTACTGTTGCTTTGTCGTACAGGTACAGCTTCCCCTGTTTCCGGGATGTACACGGAGCGTATTTGACCAAAATGATTTTGGCGTTTCAAAGTTAGAGGATCGTTGGTGAGATTGGGGATGCGTATGTTCCCGCCAACACTTTGCAGAATGGTGGGACTAGGCCACATTTGGGTAGAGTCATAAGATTTGGTGATATGGGTGTCAATACGTGGTTCCACGGCAAATGTATCGTCATACATGGACATTTCTTGTGGGAGTTCAACCTCAATGAAGTCTCCTGGCCAGAGGGTTGTGGTCTTTGCTGGAGCACGCAATATGTGAGCACGACGTATATTGTGGGACGGTTTGAAGGAAGTAGGCTGGGATCCATTCACATACGTGGTTCCATCACCATGTATAATCTGTCGCTTTGCAGGTCTTATTGTGACGTCGTTTACTTCCATAAATGGGATGCCGGCTAACACATCAACATCCAGATTCTTGATCACCAAACCTTCGAATGTGAAATCACGTCCATCACGGGTAAATGTCACTGTTTCTCCTACGACAGCTAGGGGGGAGGATCCATCAGCCTGGTGAGTAGATTGCAATGTTGAACGAATATGTGCGTTGATGGATCTCGCCTTACTTTCCCTAATGAGGTTGCCTTCTGCTCCACTATCAATGGTGATCCTTACTGTGTGGTGACTGTGAAAGACGTTGAGAAATGGTGACTGGCGTACCTGAACACGGTTAGCAGAACTAGGCTGGGAATCATCAGCTACATCACCCTGGTTAACATAGGCACATGTACTTGTGTCCTGATAAGTTTCGCTTTTTTCGTCAGTATCGACGTCGTCAAAGATGTTAGCAACCTGTCGAGCACGAAGGATGAACTTTCTGTCTTTCTCTGGGAGATACGGACATTCGCTCAAGAAATGTTTGGATTCCTGTCTACCAACCTGCTGACATAATGGGCATGACTTAGGCACGGTTCCCAATTCATGACGGAATGTCTTCCGACACACGAAAGGGCTTGACGCAAGCGCCATGACGAAATGTATTTTGAGACATGACTCAATATTTTGGAGAAACAAATATTAGGAAAAACGCATAACTACCATTTTTTAAGTGGTCTTTATAATGATAGAGGCCCCTGTGAAATTTTTCTGCATCATTCAATACACTATTATACATTTATCTTTGAATCATGACTCAATATTTTTCTGCATCATTATGCAAGACAATTGTGTCAAGCCCTTTCGTATGACTAAAAAGGTTTCGTCATGAATTGGGAACCGAGCCTTAGTAGAGCGTGGTTGCTGCGAAGCACTATATTTTGGTCGACCACTGGAAGGGCGTCTGTATGACTGTGACCGCGGAAACGTGGTTCGCATGGAGCGGGCATTCTCTGTGGACTGTAATTCGTCAAGTAAGCTATCCAGTGCCTGGGAGATTTCTGGTTTGATAGAAGCTAGTGTACGCGAGCGGAGCTCGGTCCCATATCGTTGCTTTACAAGTTTGGGGAGTTCCGTGTGAATCAATCGGAGCCATGTTAGAACTATGAAATTCTCCCGTGTTGGGGTTAATAGCTCTTCATCGTCATCGACAGCACTACCATGGTGAGAAATACCACCATCTTTGACAAGTAAGTTGTCCTCCACAAACGCAAGGAGCCTCTGGTATAAATCCTCAGGGCGTTCATCTGGTTCAAGATGGATCTGACTGAAATCAATGAAATGACCACCTGTACTTTGAATCCGTAATGGAGGCGAATAAGCTGCCAAATATCACAGAGGGATTTGAAATTTTTGACCAGGGTGTTACGGGCAATAACCGGGCAATAGTTAGCAATTTGCCCTAGCATAAGGTCCAGAGTAGCACACTTTTGTTGTGCGGTTTTGCGACTGGCTTCTGGTACATTTTCGCCATCATTTGTCAGATTACGGAGGGGAGATGTCTTTGTTTTCTTTCCCCACGTTAAACCGTCAACAAGGTAGGGAGAGAAGTTTGTGTCTAATGATAAAGTGTATAATAAGTTCTGTTTCCAATTTTCAAAAGAATTGACAGTTTCATGTTTCGTGAGACTCCACTGCTTTGGAGCACGGTTGGACGCCATGATTCTTAATAAATCGAGTGAACAATGCAAATTTTGAGCTCTAAACAAGACAAGGGGGTTATGACAGCTCTATATTATAGCTGACTGATTGTCTTCACAAGGTTTGAGAAGTGACAAACAAAGCCTGATATTTTGAAGATCAATGTTGATTAAGCTTAAGTTATTAAGCTTACACAGTTCAGGTAGATGCACAAAATTCGTGGAAGCTGAGGCTGCAAAGTAGACTAGAGATGAGGTTGGTTCTTAATCCAGTGCTGCCACCAAGCCACTATAGTTAGAGGATGGATTTATGTCACTAAACAATCAACCACATACCTTGATTGTACAGGAGCTGTGATACACAAAATGGCTGGCCGGTAACAGTGACTATGCACAGCAGTCTCCCAGATACATTAGCAGGAGCTTGTCCACTGCAATCAACCAATCACAATTGGTGGAGCTGTTTTTGATATTCGGACTAGCGAGCCTTTTCCATAATTCGGACTGACGAGCCTAAATTAAAATTCGGACTAGCAAGCCGTCGGACTAGCAAGTCGTTGGACTATCGAGCTTTCGGAGTAGCGAGTTGTCAGACTAGCGAGCTGGGGTCCGCTCGCCAGTCCGACGACTCGCTAGTCCGAAAGCTCGCTAGTACTAAACGTCATTCAATATGGAAAATATAACCTTGAAAATATATCCAAAAAAAAAAAAAAAACCAGCTCGCTAGTCCGAAGGTTCGCTAGTCCAAATATGAAAATAGGCTCGTCAGTCCGAATTTTAAAAGCAACTCACTAGTCCATATGTTAAAAACGGCTCGCAAGTCCGAATTTAAATAACAGATGGCTAGTCCGAATTTAAAAATAGTCTCGGTAGTCCGAATTTCAATATAGGCTCGCTAGTCCGAATTCTGAAATAGGCTCGCTAGTCCGAATTCTCCAAATTCTGAAAACAGCTCGCTAGTCCGAATTTTGAAAAACTGCAACTATGCACACATTTTGTCAGATTCGGACTAGCGAGCTGTTTTTAAAATTCGGACTAGCGAGCCTATTTCAGAATTCGGACTAGCGATCCTATTTTGAAATTCGGACTAACGAGCCTATTTTAAATTCGGGCTAACGAGCTGTTATTTAAATTCGGACAGGCGAGCCGTTTTTAACATTCGGACAAGCGAGCCTTTTTCATTTTTCGTACTAGCGAGCCTAAATTAAAATTCGGACTAGCGAGCTGTCGGACAAGCAAGTCGTCGTACTAACGAGCTTTCGGAATAGCGAGTTGTCGGACTAGCGAGCTGGGTCCGCTCGCCAATCCGACGACTCGCTAGTCTGAAAGCTCGCTAGTCCGAAGGCTTGCTAGTCCTAAACGTTATTCAATAGGGAAAATATAACCTTGAAAAAGGCTCGCTAGTCCAAAAAAACAGCTCGCTAGTCCGAAGGTTCGCTAGTCCGAATATGAGTCCGAAGGCTCGCTAGTCCTAAACGTTATTCAATAGGGAAAATATAACCTTGAAAAAGGCTCGCTAGTCCAAAAAAACAGCTCGCTAGTCCGAAGGTTCGCTAGTCCGAATATGAAAATAGGCTCGTCAGTCCGAATTTTAAAAATAACTCGCTAATCCGAGTGTTAAAAACAGCTCGCTAGTCTGAATTTAAATAAAAGCTCGCTAGTCTGAATTTCAAAATAGGCTCGCTAGTCCGAATTTTGAAAACAGCTCGCTAGTCCGAATTTTGAAAAACTGTAATAGAAATATGCACATTTTTTCTCCAATTCGGAATAGCGAGCTGTTTTTAAAATTCGGTCCTGCGATCCTATTTTGAAATTCGGACTAGCGAGTTGTTATTTAAATTCGGACTGGCGAGCCGTTTTTAAAATTCTGACTAGCGAGCTGTTTTTGATATTTGGACTAGCGAGCCTTTTCCATAATTCGGCCTGACGAGCCTAAATTAAAATTCGGACTATCGAGCCGTCAGACTAGCAAGCCGTCGGACTAGCGAGCTTTCGGACTAGCGAGTTGTCGGACTAGCGAGCTGTTGTTCATTGTAGTATTGCACACTAAATAGTGGCCATCATTTGCTGTTATTCTTTTTCCCATTTACTTCATAAACTTCTTGTCTTCCACTAATGGCATCACAGTGTGATCATATACATTTTCCACAAAGTCTATGTTCATTTTCTTTTAAATTCTGCATCTATAACTGGTCAATTGTTTTGCCCTTGCGGGTTACACTTCTGGTATTATGTGTACTATCCATATTTTGTCCTTGGAGACCATGCACCATGCCTCCCAAAGTGGAGATTCTACTATTCTATGGCACATAGGTCAGCTGGTTTTCAAGTAATGGTCTGCAATGACTGAGTAGCATATGGGACGTTATTCCCAATCATCATAATTTATTTGGGTATGCAAGTACATGTTTCATCATTGCTGTCTGTTTGATAGATTTCAGGTGGCTCATTTTTTCAGATCCTTCTTTGTTGCATTATAAGTATGCCGGTGTAGCAGGGATGTAAGTCCACCGGTAAGTCCCACGTTCTTATTGTCCAAATTGTACAGAAAAGTATAGGCTAACAACTCTCACGCAACATCGGTTTAACGCTTTATTCCGTTATGGTCTATGCAGGGCTTGTGTTTGAAGAAGTGTTTTATAAGTGAGAATTTTCACCAATAGTTTTACATTCTGAACTATTATAATAGACGGGGCAGACCCAGGACATAATTTATAAATAAAAGACCAAATACATCACAATTGTTCAAAATCTTTGGGGATATATGGGATGTTTATTGATTTTTGGTGTTTCTAGTATTTTGGCCGCCATCTTTAGTATGCAGGTACACTGAAAATTGTGTTTCATCATTTGACAAATAATAAGTTGTCATGAAAATGGTCTAGTATGACAAACTATAATTTGTCGTGGAATTCGTCATACAAGTATTGAACGACGAATTAAAATTAGTCATGAAAAACGGTCTAGTATGACGACTTTCTCATGACAATAATAGTCATGCTGAAAAAATAATTTGTCATGCACAAAAATTAATTTGTCATGCAAGAATAATAATTTGTCACATAATTTGTCAAGTGACACTAGTTTTTAAGAGGTTTTGTTTTCGGTAGACTAATTCCATTAATGGCTTAATCCTTGTGAAATCAACGAGACTCGACGAAACACTCAGGTTCTGCTTGCAGGTTTTGCAATGGCTGTCTGGTCTAGTCAATCCAGCCTGGACCTCGCAAGCAAACGCAAAGCATGCGCCTACGTCGCTTGCTTGTGAGGTCCATCTAGATGGACTAGTCTGGTCAGAATCTGATGATGAAGTATGAGTAAGCTTTAAGTATGAGTACGGGAATTCTGATTCCTCAGTCCAGTAGTGTTGTTGTGTCCGACTCCGAATCCAATGCGGTCTGGTCGGAATGTGATGATAGGCAAGGTTTAAACCTAACCTGGAAGTGTTGTTCTATCCGAATCCAAAGAGGTGTTGTCGCTAATAATTTGTCCTCCTGTGCAATCGACTCGAGAATAAAACGCCACGCCACGCCACTTCTTGAAGGTATGGAAACCCGTTATATACGATATCATTCGCCATGCAAATTCGTCAACTCTCTGGTATGGTTAGTCGTGCTCAAAGAAGTTTGTCAACATAGCTTGTCATGCCTACATTTGGCTCGTGACGATGTGCATTTGTCAATTAACGAAAAGTACATTTGTCAATCGTTCAAACTCGTCCTTCATAATATAGATGTGTAATTCGTACAGTTACAAAAATAGTTTGTCCTGCATTTGTTTTCGTTTGTCATGCGTCCGCAAATATCGTCAAGCGACGAATAAAGGTAAATTCACTTGCATGACTAATTACCCCCTGCTTGACGACTTTTCCACCAAGTTTGACGAAATAATGTTTTCAGTGTGAATTTCAAATAATCCTCCTCGGTTAGTGGGGACGATATAATTCAATTACAAGTAATATGCTTCAAAAGGATCAAACCCCCAAATTGGTCATGGTCATTATATTTAAGGAAATATGTGTTGTTTATTGATGTTTTGAAACTCTTAGTATTTTGGCCGTCATCTTGGATCTGTAGACAAATTTTGAATGGTCCATTTTCCCCACTAGTGAAAAATATGTTTGATAGTTGGTGGTGTGCTTGTAAGTTTCTAGTGCCTGGATGGTGTGTTAGCATGTTCATAGTAAAATGTGTCCCGTCATATCTAAAGGTACCTTAATACCGGCATAGTAAATTACGAGATACGGGCCATTGAAGCTGAGCATAATCAAAAATCACGTCCAAGGTCGAATTTCTAATTTCATCAGCAATGTCACCTTTGAAGTGTATTCTATCATATTAATCAGGTTTCAACATCCAGAACATAAGACAAATGTTTTAAAAATCGATATTAAAATCCTTTTCCCATTAAAGTTTTACCTAGTACAAAAACTTCAAACTCGATTTTCTCAGAACTAACACTTAATTATATATTTTCAACTTTAATTATTTTGATAATTTTTGTTTTTGATGCAAGAAAACGTAAACATTTTCAACCGTTTTTAACTTTTAAGCAGACAATAATACCAATTTAATGTCAAAATAAACATTTTATACTGTCAAAAAGTTGAATTATTGATCAAAATTACCATATGGTCAGCCAATTGGCTAACCGCGTCACAGTCAGCCAATTGGCTCACCAAAATAAAAACTTATCAGTCAGCCAATTGGCTCACCGAGTCACTGTCAGCCAATTGGCTGACAAAATATTACATTTATGCATGCAGCCAATTGGCTAACTCTACTCTAGTACATATTATCTTGTCAAAACTTGCTAGACCCTACAGATTTATATTTTTAACAGAGATAACTTTTAACATGATGAAAA
>JXSR01S073921.1:39887-63652 GCA_000969725.1 Ophiothrix spiculata | reverse complement strand
ATTTAGAACCCCGCGCTATTCAAACATAATGATCCAAATAATGGTTTCAACTCACACATAGAATTGAGATTATATCGATTTTCTTTTGTATTTGTACAGAATTCGCAATCCCTGTCTTTAAAAATCTTTGGTAAAAGAAACTCGTAACTGATCTTTTTATAGAAATTATGATTTTGATCGAATCATCAAATATGGGTTATTTGGGATATTTTATCAAAGTTTTGAGTAAAAATTATATTTCTTTTACCATGTAATAATCAAAATAAAATGCATGAGGATTTTATTTTGGACATAGCCAAGACTTAAATACCTTTCACTGGTACCCCGACTAGACGGGGCACCTTCCATCCTATCTAGTCCTGTCATAAAAGTCTACCACAGGACTAGCTTACAGTTACAAATGGCAAACCAAAATAAAACCATCCCCTGTTATAATGACTATCCAGAAAGAAAAAATTCCAAAAGCAAATAATACAGACAACAATGCTGTTTAAAGTATTTCCGCACAAACACTTTATTCAGCCATATCTCACAAGGCGTTTATAACTATCTGGAAACTTATGTTGCTTTTGGTCAGATCTGATAGGTAATCTAGTTAAGTGTAAAACTGAACACCGAATGGGATCAACCCCCTCACGTACGGGTAGGGGGTAACAACACAAATGGGTCGAAAAACGTGATTTGATTTGACAACGCCTTAAGTTGAGTGGTCATATGGAATGTGTATATGCAATAGAGTGACAAGCAGGCGATGAAATATCCTGGTTACGCTTGACTGCGCCAAGAGAATGCTTGGAAGCAAACGAAAAATGATCCTTTAACGCCCCACCAGTTTACAAAAATAGGGTTGTGATGAATGTGGAGTGTTTTGTGACGGTATATGACAGATTGAAAACCTCTTAAAACATTTTAAAATGTCATATTCCGCCAGGGACCATTCCGCTTTTACCACGGCCCTTTTTTTGTAAACTGGGTGGCGTTGAAGGATCATTTATCGTTAGCTTCCAAGCATTCTCTTGGCGAAGTCAAGCGTGACCAGGGCATTTCATCGCCTGCTTGTCACTCTATTACATACGAATTCCACATGACCACTCAACTTGAGTGGTGAAGTGACCTTGACCCAGGCGTTGTCAAATCAAATTTGACCTAAAAATCAAATTTTTCGACCTATTTGTGTTGGGGAGTTAGCTGGCTAACACAAGCAGGAATTCAAATCTGTCCATGTCAAATAATTTTGGATTGGCTTGTGTTGCTAATTGCACAGTTGTATGTATTGGTTGAATCATTTTATGCAATCTTTGTGCAGCTGATGTGTTTCACCCTTTGTTGTTGTTTTTTTTGGACAGTTCTAATCACCTGTTGTGATTCTCAACTTTACCTTATCAGTTCCATCAAAGTGATTGTGCTTGTAATGCGGAATCTTTCTGTAAATCCATTAGTTTGTTAATCAAAAGTACCTACTAGGTCAATATCTGCAGGTATGTGATGCTAGTGTTGGTTGTTAGGTACCCACGTATACTTGGTCACTGGCTGTAGGTATGTGATGCTCGTTGTTAGGTGCTCAGCTGCTCGGCGGCTGGAAAACTTGGTCACTAGCTGTAGGTATGTGAGGCTGGTTGATGGGTACCCAGCTGCTCTGCGGCTGGAATATAGTACTTGGTCACTGACTGTAGGTATGTGATGATGGTTAATAGGTACCCAGCTGCTCTGCGGCTGGAAAACTTGGTCACTGGCTGTAGGTATGTGATGCTGGTTGGTAGGTTCTCAGCTGCTCTGCGGCTGGAAAACTTGGTCAC
Organism: Ophiothrix spiculata; assembly: GCA_000969725.1. Taxonomy (NCBI): domain Eukaryota; kingdom Metazoa; phylum Echinodermata; class Ophiuroidea; order Amphilepidida; family Ophiotrichidae; genus Ophiothrix; species Ophiothrix spiculata. The sequence goes on along the minus strand of JXSR01S073921.1, from coordinate 61,856 downwards.
TGGCTGTAGGTATGTGATGCTGGTTGGTAGGTACTCAGCTGCTCTGCGGCTGGAATATAGTACTTGGTCACTGGCTGTAGGTATGTGATGCTGGTTGATAGGTACTCAGCTGCTCTGCGGCTGGAAAACTTGGTCACTGGCTGTAGGTATGTGATGCTGGTTGGTAGGTACCCAGCTGCTCTGCGGCTTGAAAACTTGGTTACTGGCTGTAGGTATGTGATGCTGGTGGATAGGTACCAAGCTGCTCTGCGGCTGGAAAACTTGGTCACTGGCTGTAGGTATGTAATGCTGGTTGGTAGGTACCCAGCTGCTCTACGATTGGAATACTTGGTCACTGGCTGTAGGTATGTGATGCTGGTTGGTAGGTACCCAGCTGCTCTGCGGCTGGAAAACTTGGTCACTGGCTGTAGGTATGTAATGCTAGTTTTTAAATCTGAAAAGTTATGAAGCACTTTGGTTCATCCTGTGTAAATTGCTGTTTTAGCGATAGGGGAGTTAGCTAGCTAACACAAGCAGGAATTCAAATCTGTCCATGTCAAATAATTTTGGATTGGCTTGTGTTGCTAATTGCACAGTTGTATGTATTGGTTGAATCATTTATGCAATCTTTGTGCAGCTGATGTGTTTCACCCTTTGTTGTTGTTTTTTTTGGACAGTTCTAATCACCTGTTGTGATTCTCAACTTTACCTTATCAGTTCCATCAAAGTGATTGTGCTTGTAATGCGGAATCTTTCTGTAAATCCATTAGTTTGTTAATCAAAAGTACCTACTAGGTCAATATCTGCAGGTATGTGATGCTAGTGTTGGTTGTTAGGTACCCACGTATACTTGGTCACTGGCTGTAGGTATGTGATGCTCGTTGTTAGGTGCTCAGCTGCTCGGCGGCTGGAAAACTTGGTCACTAGCTGTAGGTATGTGATGCTGGTTGATGGGTACCCAGCTGCTCTGCGGCTGGAATATAGTACTTGGTCACTGAATGTAGGTATGTGATGATGGTTAATAGGTACCCAGCTGCTCTGCGGCTGGAAAACTTGGTCACTAGCTGTAGCTATGTGATGCTGGTTGATGGGTACTCAGCTGCTGTGCGGCTGGAAAACTTGGTCACTAGCTGTAGCTATGTGGTGCTGGTTGTTAGGTAGCCAGCTGCTCTACGATTGGAATACTTGATCACTGGCTGTAGGTATGTGATGCTGGTTGATAGGTACTCAGCTGTTGTGCGGCTGAAATACTTGGTCACTGGCTGTAGGTATGTAATGCTGGTTGATGGGTACTCAGCTGCTGTGCGGCTGGAAAACTTGGTCACTAGCTGTAGCTATGTGATGCTGGTTGTTAGGTAGCCAGCTGCTCTACGATTGGAATACTTGGTCACTGGCTGTAGGTATGTGATGCTGGTTGATGGGTACTCAGCTGCTGTGCGGCTAGAATTATACTTGGTCACTGGCTGTAGGTATGTAATGCTGGTTGATTGGTACTCAGCTGCTGTGCGGCTGGAATACTTGGTCACTGGCTGTAGGTATGTGATGCTGGGGGATAGGTACCCAGCTGCTCTGCGGCTGGAATACTTGGTCACTGGCTGTGGGTATGTGATGCTGGTTGATAGGTACTTAGCTGCTGTGCGGCTGGAATACTTGGTCACTGGCTGTAGGTATGTAATGCTGGTTGATAGGTACTCAGCTGCTGTGCAGCTGGAATACTTGGTCACTGGCTGTAGGTATGTGATGCTGGTTGGTAGGTACCCAGCTGCTCTGCGGCTTGAAACTTGGTTACTGGCTGTAGGTATGTGATGATGGTTGATAGGTACTCAGCTGCTCTGCGGCTGGAAAACTTGGTCACTGGCTGTAGGTATGTAATGCTGGTTGGTAGGTACTCAGCTGCTCTGCGGCTGGAAAACTTGGTCACTAGCTGTAGCTGGTTGGTAGGTACTCAGCTGCTCTGCGGCTGGAAAACTTGGTCACTAGCTGTAGGTATGTGATGCTGGTTGATAGGTACTCAGCTGCTGTGCGGCTGGAATACTTTGTCACTGGCTGTAGGTATGTGATGCTGGTGGATAGGTACCCAGCTGCTCTGCGGCTGGAATACTTGGTAACTGGCTGTAGGTATGTAATGCTGGTTGATAGGTACTCAGCTGCTCTGCGACTGGAACACTTGGTCACTGGCTGTAGGTATGTGATGCTGGTTGGTAGGTACTCAGCTGCTCTGCGGCTGGAAAACTTGATGGTTGATAGGTACTCAGCTGCTCTGCGGCTGGAAAACTTGGTCACTGACTGTAGGTATGTGATGCTGGTTGGTAGGTACTCAGCTGCTCTGCGGCTGGAAAACTTGTTCACTGACTGTTGGTATGTGATGCTGGTTGTTAGGTACCCAGGTGCTCTGCGGCTGGTATACTTGGTCACCGGCTGTAGGTATGTGATGCTGGTTGATGGGTACTCAGCTGCTGACTTGCGACTGGAATACTTAGGTTATCATTTCTTATCAGGTCGGTTTTTCAGATGTTTCGATCGTGACCAAGTGATTGGATCAATCAACGGGTTAAATCGATGTTTCATCATACCTTTGCTTTAAATCAAACAGATAATCCCTTTCATCTGTAGAAACACTCTGGGATTGATGGTATGTATTCAGCTACGTTCAAAATTATGATAAAGGCTCTACTCATTGCTACCTGTTTTAATTTATATAGCATAAATGCTACGAAGAATCGTGATGAAAACATGTGATTAATATTAAACAGCAAAAGGCCCAATTAGGTAAATTCGGTAAATTTTGTTGTGCAACAATAATGCAATAGTTTAAAAAAAATTACACGCAATAGTGTTCTCAAAAAAATCAGCCACAAAATGTAGAGTTATTTAAAGTGCATGCAGCCAGGTGAAGTCGTCCTACAAAACATTTTGGCCGTAACAGGGGAAGAAGAAATCCTGCTCATTGATTTTTTAATGACGATAAATTTCTAAATCTTTTATTGCATCCTCCTTCATAAATGCATGCCATGATGAAGGTATACGAGGTGACTTTGCTCTGTGCATCTTCGTCAGGTCCTTATTGAAAGTTTTCATAAACCACATCCAATATTGTGACACTCTGTTCGTACTATCGGGGGCTATATCCCAGTCCTTTATGAATTTTCTGTATGTTGTACTATGGTGGTAATATATCTTTCCATCGTCTGCACATTTCCCACTCTTTTTGCACTTGTAGTTGCAGTCCTTACAGTTGAATTTGAAGTCCCTCCACTGAATAAAATAATTGCAAGACTCATGTTGCAGCTGCCCTTTGGTGACATTAATCCGGCCAAACCACAGACTGCGAGTTTTATCCCAGCGTGCTCCTCCTATTCCCATAGGTCTATGCTGAACACAGCTGTGGCTTCTGTTAGAAATTTCGAAATGGTCTGCAGTGGTATCTGCACATGGTTCTTTACAGAATGGGCACTGTTCAGGACATCCCCATAGCCTGTCTAGAATTTGCTGTGGTGGAGGTGTCCCATTCCAATCGACAGAAGTTTTTGTCTGCCTTGAAAATTCATTCACTAGGCTAGCTTGAACGCCTTTATCAAGCATATCCAGAATTATCCGTTGCAAGTTACTGAAATCCTTCACTTGTCGATCTCTTATTTGCTTCAAACTACCAATAGGTACGCCTAATTCCTCTGAGACTTTGTGACAAAACTTTTCAATCCATAGTGGAATCCTCATTCCTTCAAGTCCTTGAACTTCGCAAGTTGCATGCTCAACACTCCTGGCAACGCACCTTATGATCTTTTTGATGTGGATTTCTGTAAGTTGTGCATACGTGGACATACCACTATCCTCCTTTTTCGAAAACATCTTCTTATTTGTGTACTTAGTAATCCATCTTAAAGCAAATTCTTTGGTATTATTGATGTATTGCTTATAGTCATTGAAGTTTTCCTTCATGGCCAGGTCAATCAAAATTTGTTTAATCAGAGTGTATTTGTTCATCTGGAAATCTATAAGAACTTCTTCCACACATTTTCTTGGAATTTCCCTTTTCACCGCTTCGCGGATTACACCTTTTATCTTTGTGCACAGTAGATCCCCTGCAATAAATTCTTCAGTTTTCTGCATAACCAAGTTCTCGAAGAGCCTCCTGGCGGTTGTCTTGTACTCATCTAGCTTGGCCTTGACACCATGTTTTTTGTTATATTCAAACTGCATATCGCTGAATATCGGAACACAGAAACGGCTAACATGAACTGCAAGTTTTACAACATACTTGGGGACAATAGTAAAAGTGCAGTCTTCAGATTTTTGAGCATTCTTATTGAAGGCTTCAATTTTCTCTGCAAGTTTCCGTAAAACCTCTGAGGCATGTTCTTGTTGGAATTTAATATTTTGCTTAGATATGCCTTTTAGGTAAGTGCTGATTTCTTGCAGGATGCTTGATGATAGTGAACATGTTTTATCTCTTGCTTGTATTTCTTGGTAGCTGGCACCAGTGATGCTCGTGATACGTGTTTTTGCTTTTTCCCAAGTTGTTTTCAAACTGATGTGTTCTTTTTCCACAAAGTCCACGGTGATGCTGTTTTCCAAGTATGTCTGCTCGAGTGGACTGTTCAGAGGACGACACCTTAGTTCATTTTTGAGAATTGCGTGATGAGCATGAAATATACGTAGAAGGGTGCTTTCCATCACTAAATCTATTCTCAATTCCCTTTCCTCGGTCTTTATTGCAAGTTCATGAACCATTGGATTCCACATGTCTTCAAACTTTTTTTCCAACTCAGAATCAGTTGCTTTTTTGCCTTTTTGTTCGTCTGCAAGATCAACAGCTTTTTTCATGAAGTGCTCCTCATGATTGCCATACATCTGAGTGTGTAAGATCTCCACTCGGCGGGCTTCTTTGATTGAGATCAACTCTGCCTTGCCTTCGTCTTGCTGGCGCTCAACAGCAAAGTCAAGTTGGTTTAGCTTGGACTGCTGCCATTGGTAAAGTATCTCTTGGAGGTTGCTATCTTCAAAATATCTCTTCAGGCAAGTTTTGATCTCTTGAGCTGATTTTTCTAAATCATTAGGGAGATCAATGGTGAGGGCTTCAAAGGAATTATCAAGGTCTTGAATATTTTCACACCTCTTTATCTTGATCTCTGCCTTCTGTAACCAAGTACTTAGTGCGTTTTGCATTTTCCATTCCAGGGTGTAGTATTCGGATTGCAAGCTGTTGTACGCTTTTACCTCAAGACTGTTGCGGAAGTTGAAGACAAAATCATCAGCAAGGACCCCATTCCATAGATCGGCAAGACGAATGGAAAGATCTGAGGTTGTCAAAAATGTTGTCTGCTTCTTGGCAATTTCTCTGAGAAGGTTCACTTTCAGTACACTCACTTTTTCACTATAATCAGGGTTTACTGGGGCCATGGGTGGACTGCCGTGCCAAAGATCAGGGAAATACCAAACGTGCTTTTTAACATCAAACTTGATAATCTGAGTGAAACTGTTAACATTAGCTATGTTTTCACTCTGTGCTGCCTCTCTTGTCATGTCATTTAAGACTTCCTTTAGTTTCTGACATCCATGCCTCATTACTTCCTCTGCATCAGCTGCCGAAACGTTTTGATGAACAAATATACCAGTTCTATGGTTTTGCATTTGTTTTCCGACAAGATTCATCCTTAAAAAAGCATGTACTGCAATCTGCAAAATATCTTTCATTTCAGCTTTATTTTCTCCTTTGATATTTATCATGGTTACGTCACCAAGCCCAATCACAAGAGTTGCAAGCTCATTGTCATGCTCATACTTAAGCTGTCCAAGTTCTGGTGCTCGGAGCCCTTCTGTATCCACAACAACTATATAATCAAATGGTAGTTCAGCGCACTTATCCACCGGAACAAGTTGCATATATGCCCCTCTTGTACATCTGCCTGCACTGACGGCAAACTGCAGCCCGAACATTGTATTCAGAAGTGTAGATTTTCCTGAACTCTGGATGCCAAGAACAGAAAGAACAAAGAGCCTCTTGTTGCCTATAATGTTTCCAAGCTTATCCAGTACTGCACACACCCACGAAATCGGGACACTTGATGCATCACCATCAACCAACTCCAAAGGAATACCCTTCATTAGTAGTTCAGCGGCTATTTCTGGCAGATACTCCACACATTCTCTTGTGTCTATTCCTATTTTTTTGCTTCCTTTCACTGCTTCATAAATCTGTCCCAATTCTCTAAAAATGTTTTCTAATCCAAATGACGCATTAACAAGCTGATGTTCTGCCTTATCCACAAGTGCTTTCAACTGCTGCAGGACCAATATCTCTTGTTTCTTCTCGGGCTCTTGATATTTGGTCCATAGTGTATGATACTCCCGGCGCAGACCTGGCAGAGTACTTCTTGATTGTTCATCTAGCAACAAGTTCATCCACTTAAGGAAATATAAAACGACATCTGGAGTTTTGCGTAGATGTAACATAAAATCCTTAATTAAAGGATTGAGTCCATTTTGACATGTTTCAATTTGCTTTTCACGCAGACGATCCATCTTCTGTTTAATCCGTTCAGCTTGATATATTGTCGGGGATTGCTGGGTGGTTTCACTGTCATCATTCGGATATATTGATGACGACTGTGAACTTTTAGCACTTATTCTGTGTTGTTCTTTTTGTAACTGGCAGTATTCAATCCATTCGGCACCTTGCATTGGCAATAGGAGCGTTTTGCAGTCAACAAGTTGTTTGTCTTTCATATTAGAGAGTACTAGTTTGGCATGGATTTTACCTTCAAGGCATGCTTGGTCATCATACTCGTCTATGATAAACCCTCTTGTCTCTGCAAGTCGAGCACATTCTTCCAGCAACACGCCAGAACACTCTCCAATTACATCTGAAAGCTGCCTTCTAGCTTCGATTTTGAGCTCACTGGCATTTTTTTGAAACCCTCTACTAGTGTGGGATAGTATGTATGGAATCTGTTTAAAGTCTTTGCCAAGTGCCTCAACGCAAGCCCGGCGTTCCCTAAGCACTTCTTGTGTGCTCTGTTTGATGTTTCCACTAATAAGGAGAACTATTACTTTTACACCACTTTGCCAAATCTGTTGGAATGTCTTTGTGTGTGGTGATCTTACCAGATCTTGGGTAGTAACTACAACAAACACTACTGATGACATATCTTGTAATATCTGCATTTGTTTGTCCATTGATGAGGCATCTCCTCTCAGATTTAGAAACATCGTGGTGCATGGTAGTGTCTCTTTCTCCTTATTTGCGGTTATGAACCAGGAGCATTCGACAAGACCATCAGTCAGCCTTCTGTCTACTGTACCATTGTTGCAGTCATGGTTGAAAAATGTGTCATGACTTTCATCCCTTAAGATGTTGTTCATCAACTTCGATTTTGATATGGGTGGTCTACCAAGTCTGACAAACGACACCATTGGGAAAGCTTTTTCTGTCACTGGCGTTTCAATGGGTCTCTCACCCTTTGCATGCCACTGAACTGTTATCATTCTGAGTGCCCAGAGTGACATCACAATATTTCTTTCTGGTCCCAGAGTATACAAAAAAGGAATGGCTAGTTTGCAAACAAACATCTTTTGAGCAAAAATCTGTTTTAAGAAGTTATCGCAGCAAGTAAATATTGCCACCATGACATCCAACGTATTGAGATCTGTTGTCTTATCATCATTATCATCAATTATGCTCTGTGCATCATCAAAGTCAAAATCAGGTTTCTCCGCTTCTTTGGATTCCTTCAGAAGTGGCCAAAAAAAGTCTCTTGCACGATAATCAGTCATAAGCAGCTTATGTATGATCATCCAGGGAAGATCAACAATGTTTGTGTTTACAATAGGCTTGGTAATGGCCATTGCATCCAAAAGTGAAAGCTTGGATGGATAATACTTGTCTAAGCCGAGGATCTCCAAGATATCTGAAAAGGCATCATTTGCTGTAACTTCAGGGTTGCCCGACTGAATTGACACTTTTTGTATGTTATAGTTTTTTGAGGTAAGCACGTCTAGCAGATCACATATATCGTTTTCTCTCTCTTCCGATTGGTTTTCCTTTTCTAATTCACTGGTGTCACTAATTATTTCAGCCCTATTAAATGGTGAATGGGTGGCATACCTTTTAAGGGCCGTTGTTAACTGAGGCGATATAAATTTTGTTGGATCCTTTGTTTTCTCGTAAAAATCATTTTGACTCAACTGCTCGGTCTGCTCTGAGCTGGATTCTGGTGCTTCAGACGCCATGCTTCTCTCTGAAAGTGAAATTACGAACAAAACTTTCAATAAGATAGATTTAACTCGTATATGACAAGTTTAGAGAAAGGAGGGGATTTAGTATTACATAGCAGGAATTATTCGTTATAAGGACTTATGGTATTAGTTTAACATAGGCATCTTTGGTTGATAACAAGCGGATTATTTTTTCAGGACTTGATGCATATGCATTTCCATGGTTTAAATTCTAGATGGCCTAAAAAATTCATCCAAAATCTTTTTTTTTTTAATTAAGAAAAAAAAATAAAAATCAGAAAACCATTATCAAAACATTCTTCACGTTGTTAAGCACAACAAGAAACACGAGCCAAATGTTTGCAAACGTAAACTTTAACAAGCAGACATTAAGCAGTACAAGGAAAAAAGTGCTGACTTATAATGACCAACCGTCATAAATGATTGGTAAGTTTGTCAAATGGGTGATTTATAATAATAAAAGAGAATGAAGGAAATCGGTAATTCCTAAGAGGAACAATGCTGATATAATTTTTTCAAATTGTCCAAGTTTCCACGGAATAAATTGGCAAAATACAAATGCAAAGTAAACACTTGTTTAAGCTAAGTGATTACCTGTTTGTGAAACTCATCCTTTCTTCGACTGATTTTAAACATTGAATCAAGGAGATTCATAGGAAAAGCATGATATTCTGTAGTTTAACTTAAAGGAAAACTTGAAAGAACTATTTAGAAACCAGGCTAATTCCATGACCTTGTATCATATACATGAATTTTTCAAGTTAAATTCTGACATAAAAGTAATACCTGAGTTGAAAGTAAACAAATCAAGGTATCATGAACTACTTTTGTTTTTTCCATAAAGCAAATAGAACTTATTTTATGACTGGTATAAGTTGGATATTGCCTTACCCTCAAATTTGCACCAAAAAGTGATTTGCACTGAAACAGAGAAAACATCTGAGATTTTTCCTAGTTAGTGTATAAGAAGCATCAGTGTCTGTGCTCCATAGTACAATCATGTTTTAGGAATAATGTTAATCAATAGCCGAGTAGTGTGTTGTTAGAATTTGTCGTTTTCAGATGTCACGCCTGTCACAAAAAACATGAAAAGTTTTTGCTGTGTTTTATTAGAAGGTCATATTTTGGTGAAACATTAATATCTATCTTCTATCATGGAGTCTTAATCTGCAAAGCAATCATGGCAATATGCAAATATTCAGTGATTGCTTATTTCTCCACTATTACATCTCAAAATCGGTCACGCCTGTCACGATTCTACCCTATATGTGTGGTCACGCCTGTCACGTTTTGTTTTTCACTATTTCTAGCTCTGGGAAGTAATTAAACTAAAATTATAATGAAGAATAACAACAATAATAACATTATTAGCCTTCTCACTAATATATATGTGTATAATTCAGAAAAAAGGCAACTTTAAGGTTTTTAAAATATGTATAAATAGTATATTTACAGTAAAAGCAATTATGCTCAAATTTGCTTTGGATTGGAATTTGCTGGCAAGGAGTAATATACAGGAACCGGATTTGATTTAAGGTCTGAGGAAAAAGGTAAATGCAAAGAGAAATACCCTATAAATTGTCTTTATTTACCTTCATCTTGACATTGCTGATTCTTATTTGTTGAAAATAAATCATTAACCCTCGTCTTCCTAAGGGGAGGGGGTGGTTCCTAACGGATGATCGCCGATTGGACCAAAACGCAAAATAAAGCGACTTTGAGGATTTATGTTATTGTTTTTACATCCTTTGCGGTCATTTTGATGAAAAAATCGGGGGTACCACCTAAGGTGGTGTTATGGTAGGCCGTCAAAGTCCAAAGGTGGTTGCCCCTAGAAACATTCTAAATCGCCATTTTGAAAAATTTCTGAAAATGATATGGACTTTAAACTTACAGGACATGTTAGAAGTGTCGATTCCTTCATTTATTAGCAAAAAACTTGGCGAAAATCTGACATTTAGATCTTTTATAACGATTTTTTGAAAAAGTCGCCATTTTTGCCAAAAGTCTACTTTTTTAATGCACGAAAATACTTTGTGGCGTCATAGTTACGTACCGTCTCAACCGGTTTTCATAATCTTGGTATCAATGGAAAGAGAAGACCCCTACCCTATACTACAGTATCAAACAATATAACTTTGGGGGGGGGGGTCCCAAGTTTAAAATCACAGGGGGGTTACTCCCACCCCCACCCTGTCAGTAAGACGTGTTACAGAAAATGGCTTAGGAAGACGAGGGTTAAGATGTCAGATTTTTAAAGAATATGTATATTCATTGCTAGAATTAAGTGTGTACAAATGTAACGCCTGTCACGTCACGCCTGTCACGAAATGATTTAGCCCATATTCTCCAAGTTAAGAGTTACAGCTCCAAAAGGGAAATGCTTCCTGATTGTTTCCCCCAAAGAGATATACTGCAACACAAACAAGAATCAAATCTCCCACGGGAAAGAGATAGAATTCAGCATTGAACCACATTATGGAAAAGGCAGTGTCAGTTTAGGTCACGCCTGTCACACACACTTTGTGTCCCCATTTTAAAGACAGTGATTGAGTTAGATTATTTTTTTTCACTTTTTGCAGCCAATATGGAATGGTTCCGTAGATAAAATTTACCAGCTTTTCTTAGATAAAAACGTTCATGCAAAAGTCACGCCTGTCAAGATGGAATTAGCCACTAGTATTTCAATGCGGGAATCAATATCAATCAATGGCATGAAAGAAACAAGTTTTGAACCTGCCTGACACTGATTCAGAAACAGTAAGACGGCAGGTCGCGAGATTTCCCTTTCCCTTATTCGATACTATGCAGTGACATTTTGAATCGTCCGTGCCTTTGATGTCTAAACTGAATATTAATGAGTCAGAAAAATATTTTTTAAAGCCCTATAAAATCGAAAATATAGATCTGGAAAACAAAACTGGTTGCATATTTATGTATAAACATTGTGTAAATATAATGCAACTAAATTTTTCGAAATATGTGTGACATTTCGTGCAATTTTACTGGCAAGTTATTTCACGCGTTAAACTTTCAAAATAGGCCGGTGATTTTCTCTAAAAATATCAATTCAGTGTAAAATATGTATTTATGCCGATACTTTTATAGCAAAATTTAAATTTTTGTCTTGAAGTCCTGTGAAAATCTTGCTTTAAAATGTGATAAAACAAAATTAGTGTTACGGTTTCTTTGTTTAACTCCTGACACTGAAAATCCCACGTTGCAAAACTGAATTCCATGTTTTCCATACTATTGCGCATGCGTAACCAATTACTTTAAATAGAATGGATATAATCTTGAATTCTATTTCATGTGAAATATAATGGTAAATTACTTCATACAGACCCATTGGTCAGAAAGCTTCTTCTTGTCCTACGATGATGTTGGCTGTTTATCAGGGTTTTCAAATGTTCAACGTGTAATTATAATGACCGATATCTTTTCCTTTTCGTACGTCTAATTGAACGGCATTTTTCGTCGCTTTATTTACCAATTTTAATGGTCTTACAGGAAAGATATATTTTTCAAATATCATGGATATGAGTTTAAGGTTTGATAGGTTATATAACATATTTTGCCAATAGATATAGTTCGTTAAAACAATCGCCAGGTAAGAAGATGTGACCTCATGATTTTAAATGCTTAAAATGTTGTTTAAAATGTAAGAAAATGAAAGGTTGTTTTCATTTCTAACAGTTAAACAAAAGCATATTTCATTGGAAAAACTCTAAATATTTTCATCCATATCTCCATTTTACATTTTACAACATTTTGTTTATTTGCATTAACCCGCCTAGTGATTATAAGGGTTCGAAGTCCGAACTATCCGACAGGTCAAGTCATGAAAAAAAAAATATCGCGACCAAGTTTTTAAATATTGATCGCCAGATCGAAAAATTGAATTGTTCATTAACAGCTCATTTGCATAAGACCTAAGTACTGGCAGCCGACTGATTATGAGTCCTGCGCTGTTCCGATGCTAGTCTAAACGAATATAAGATTTTGGTGGCTTGCATAGTAATGGATAATCTCTCTGAAAATATCATTTTATAATCAAGGTATAAAGCTTACCATGCCTCGTTTAATAGAAGATCTGGAAAAATGTATGCTCTTGCATATCGCAAAGCACGTAATTAAAATAATATTGCTTCTCCTCTCTGTTCATGGTGAATACAAAGAAGTGGACATTGGCGTTCAAAAATGGGTATAGTTGACCTTGAGTTCTGAAAAAGTAAAACAAGTAGCCAATGTAAAACATTATTTATTTAAACATATGAGAAACAATTAACTATAGATAGATAAAAAGATAGATAGAAGGATAGATAATAATACATTATCATGACACGTCATTTCGTATACACTATACCATGATACCGGTATATAAGTTACCGATTACAGCCCGCTAGTCCAAAGGTTTGCCAGTCCAAATGTTCACTAGTCCAAAGGTTCGTTAGTTTTGTTGATTGGCAACCCACATTTTTATCGGACTAGCGAACCTTTTTCATTTTTGGACTGGTGAACAGGTTTTTTTAAATTTGGATTTGCGAACCCTATTTTCGGACCGACGGACCTTTTTAAAATTCGGACTAATGAATCCTCAGGTATAGGAAAATCTTTCTAACTGGTGAACCTATTTCATTTTCGGACTAGCTAACCTTCTGACTATCGAACTTTCTTACTAGCGGGCTGTTTCCAACTTGCCTCGTTAGAATTAAAATAATATTGCTTCTCCTCTGTTCACGGTGAATACAAAGAACTGAACATTAGCGGTTAAAAATGGTGATAGTTGACCTTGAGTTCTGAAAAAGTAAAAACAAGTAGCTATTGTTACACATTATTATGTTCTTAGCTGACTGATTTCCAAAAAAAATCGGACAGGGATATCGGACAGAAAACAAAAATGTCAGATTTTGAACATAATAATGATAAAATTGGATGGATTTTTTCACATGATACTCAAAGATATTGGTCTCGCTATGAGTTTAAGAAATATCGAGCTCGACACTGCGCGTCTCGCACGATATTTCGTAAAACTCATAGCTCTACCAATATCTTTTTGTATCATGCTCAATCCCTCCAATTTTATATCAGACACTGAAAACATCAATAATCAAAATATTGGCTGTGACATGACACAAATTTATATCTTTTTAGCAGATAAAAAATACATAAAAACAATAAAAATCCTATAATCCTATTCTTATAATGTTAATTATTTCTCACACGTCATTGCGTGATGCCGCTTTTGTCTATTAATGCTTATGGGGGGGGGGGTACAAATATACAAATATTTGTCGTTTCCATGGTTACAAAATAAATATCAACATTTCCTTCTGTTATTTTCTTTGTTTATACATGTTTAATAATCCTGCCAAGTTTGAGCTCAATCGGATATACCATTACAGAGAAAAATGACACAGAAGGCATCAACATACGCAAAAATGCCATTTTGAGAAAAAGGCATTTAAAGGAAATAAACATAAAAATACGCAATTTTTACGCAAATATTTCAATTTCGAGTCTCATAAACATAACTTCAATGTTAAAAAATAACTTAGAATGAATGAAATGCTATTTCAATGATTTGGCAAGAAAATAATTTGGATCAATTTAATGACCTATTTTGTTTAAAATACCCTGTGAAAACAATGAAATACATAAAAAATGCTATACATGTATTAGTATAGGAGAAATATCATTTTCCTACGATTTGCGTCAATATGCTTCACTTTGATCAATCATAACTTCTGAACCGAATATCGTATTGAAGTCAACTAAAAAGCAAATTGAAGCTGAAATTGTAAATAATAAATAGAAATAAATAAATAATAAAACAACATTTTCACCAAAATGGGCACATTTTCACAAAATTCCAGTTCATCCCCCCCCCCCCTTAAGGCTACAGTCCCTAAAAACGTCTCGCTTGGCTGAACGTCAAGGTTACTGGCCTACTTGTACATGTCCGATCGTCACAAGTTTTGGCGTATATATGATATAGAATCTCTAGTTTATACATGGACGTTACTAATGGTTTCACGCCCATGATCAAGGTCAAAATTGCATCAACAGACTACGAAAAAGCTTACGCCTTTTTGCCGAAACCTAATAATTTTAAGCACTTCGAATAATTCGATTTCATTAAAATTTTAGCAGATTCAACATCAATGTTTGATAATGGAATTATGTATGTTTTTGATTATTCATGGTACCATTAAACATCCGGAAAGACATTGACAATGACAGTAAAGGTGTGTCAGTTTACTTTAGAATTTTCCGTTGTGGAAATTTGCCATAAAATTCGACTTAGCTATAGTCAAAATTAATTATTTGAATTGAAAAGAGTTCCTATGTTTCTCTATTAACCATTCATATAGTTTTTGTTTTATTTTCAATAAGTTAACATGGAATAACCAGGTCCTTTTCATAGAAAACTTGGGCAAAAATGGGGAAAAATCAAACATGCACTTTTGAACGGTTAAAGTTTTAAACTCATTTTTAAACATGTAACATGTGCGAAAATGAGCCCTAAGGTTAAAATCACAAAAAAACATGTAAATATATATTGTTTGCTCACATCAGCATCATCCGTGGCACAAAAAAGGTAAATTCCTATATAATTCCACTGGGAAGATGGCGTGTCTGTCCTGTTGTCTTGTTATCAAATGTCTGTAGAACAACCTGCCGGTAATTGCGTCTTCCAATTTGTTGCAAACTCTTCATTAACTATAAGCATGTATTTAAATGTGTGCTTTAATTAAATAGTGAGTTTGTATTACGCGCCCAAATACGCACTAGTCTAGAAACATTCAACAGTGAAACCAGGTAACCTTGCTGATATAGACAATCAGTTCAATTGATGCATTGACCCCAATAATAGTTAGACCAAAGTATCGTCACACTAAAAAGATTTTGTGTATCTAACATATTGACAAAATGTAGAAAAAGAGTGTATTTTACGTAGTTTTTGAACATGTCATATTTAATAACTTGATGATACACTCTAAAAATTAAAAGGGTGAACAGTCACGAACAGTCGGGTGGTAAATACTCGCCCTGTGAAAGTGAAATTGACTTGTGTTTTGTTGTTTTATACCATAGTATAGGGTAGGCTCTCCTCTTCCCATTGATACCAAAATCATGAAAATTAGATTTTGTTTAAATAATAGATAAATAAAATGGTAATTCTAACATGTTCTGTAAGTTTAAGCTTCATATAGCATGCATATATTTTTTTAAATAGTGAATTTTCTCACGGGGTGGTCCTCTGTCCACAGACTCTGACGGCTTACACGACTCACCTAAGGTGGTTCCCCGACACATGTCGGGTTCACTTTGCCATCATGAGTCAACTAATTTTGCCTCTCTTCCTACGAAGAGAGGGACACCTTTTTGTTTACCAAGCACTTGAGCGTGGTTGCCCCCTGCATGGTCAGCACTTGAGCGTGATTGCCCACTGCATAGTTAGCATTAATGTTTGTTTACTTGATAGCGTTGAGATCAATAGATAATTTTCAATTGTGGTTAAGAGGTGATTGCTCTGGTTAAAGAAATCAATATCAGCTAACTTCCTCTTGGATGGCAAAAGAACCTGACATGAATAAAAAATATGACCGCAAAGGATGTAAAAACAATTACTTGGATGCACGATGACTCTTCTCAGGATGTGGACTTGCTGTGCACAGCTTCTCCCTGGGCGAAATCCAGCCTGTAGGGTCGACATGCTCTCTGATTCTAGTTTAATAGCAATACTTTGTTGTAAACTTTAGCTGCTATGGAAATTAAGGTGATTCCTCTATAGTTGTTCATACAGCTGAGGTCTCCTTTCTTTGGTAGTTGGACTATAATGTTTGTTGTCCACTGCTCAGGACACTGTTATACTGTTGGGCAATTATTTAGCGTTGGTTAAACTATGAACAACCCAATTGTTGGGTAAATAATATTAACCAACTGTTGGTGAAATTTTACCCAATATTTGGGTATTTAGCAACAACTTTTACCCAACAGATAGGTAATTAGCCAACATTTTACGCAACGTTGGTAATTATTTACCCAGAAGTTGGGTTGTTCATAGTTGAACCAACGTTGGGTAAATTATTTGCCCAACGTTCTAACAGTGGAGGAATAAGTGTGGTGTAAACTTCAACACAGAATTTATGGATGACTTCTGCCATAACATCGCCACTATTTTGTAGTGCTTCAGATGTAATTGCACAATCTATCCCAGGCGCTCGATTGTTTTTCAATCCCTTGATTGCTGCCTTTGTTTCTTCAAGGGTTGGTGGGTCCTGAAAAATTGGAAGATTGTGGTCAGCAGGTGAAGGTAAATCTGTTACTGATATTCAACTATCCTTGTTAAGAAGGTCACTGAAGTAATGCCTCCACTCTTCCAGGAGTTCCTTCTTACTCGATGGCGCCGACCCATCCCTCTTCTTAGGGTTGGATCTACTAGATTTTCCGGAGATTTCATGAATAATTTTCCATGTAGTGTTGTACTCTCCCTTCTCATCTGCAACCTTCAGGTCTTCCATTTGTTTATTGAGCTTAAATTGTTCATCAGCTCTGTAAGACTCATTGAGACTGGTCTTAAATGATCTCCATACAGCCCTCGAATGCCGTGCTTTATCGATAAGGAATCTCTTCTTTGCCTGGTCTCTACACTGTTAGAACGTTGGGCAAATAATTTACCCAACGTTGGTTCAACTATGAACAACCCTACTTAAATAATTACCAACGTTGCGTAAAATGTTGGCTAATTACCTAACTGTTGGGTAAAAGTTGTTGCTAATTACCCAATTATTGGGCAAAATTTCACCAACAGTTGGTTAATATTATTTACCCAACAATTGGGTTGTTCATAGTTTAACCAACGCTAAATAATTGCCCAACAGTATAACAGTGTATCAGCTTTCAATTGAAGAGTCTTATCTGATACCCAGCTGTAGCATTCCACCTGAACTACGCCTGCCAACAACTTCTTCACGTATCATAAAGGGGTATATTTTGAAGTCAGGGCATTTGAAGTGTTGCAATAACTTATTTTACCATGGCATGACTATTAAAAATAGCAGCAACAATGACACCATACTTTACCTTAAAATGAATCAGTATTTTATGATCCCTGTCTGGTAGGACAAAATTGCTCAATAGGACCAAGTTTGAAAAAAGTATATGATTGCTTATGATACATGTATATTGACATATGAAAATAATTTGATTATCGTTGCAATTCATTTTATTTTTTCACTTCAAAAAGTCAAAATCAGCTTTACTCAATGGGACAAAGTTTACGTTTGGTAACGTTTTTGATAGATCGGAATTTACGATAACAAAGTTGACAATTAAGTCGTTTAAGAAATCGACTCTGTATGTCTCGCAAAATTATAGTTTGAGGATGTCTTGGCTATTCAAGTGGAACAAATTTTAATGTTTATTTATTTTCGTTTTAAAGATTTTTTAAATTACATCACATTGCTTAAAATAATATGAAAAGCATCTATATTTTGTAAAAGTATGAACTATGTTGAATGTTTATTATCGTGAGAGTAATACACATGAAAGTGTTTAGAATGGAGGATATCAACCATTGTCAACGTTAAACTAACAACTAAAAATACAATAAAAGTACAAAGGCGAATACAAAGGATCTCAAGTAGAATCTTGTAGCCGGTAAATAACCTACGGTAGCTGCGCTAAAATTTTCACGTTCATTAGTTCATTTCTTTATTTTTCAAACTTTGGCGCAACCCACTACATTATATTAATAAAAATACATCAAAAAAACAACAACCATAAATCGTGTACAATACGAAAAATGTATAATTCATGAATGGACAATTATACTAGATAGATAAAGATTTGCATGTAATTTTTCAAACCAGTTCAAAGTCGTTTTTTTATCATTTATCGCGATATTATAGAATTATCTTACTTTGCTTTCAAAGATAAACTGAACTTTTCACGTGACATGACGAAGTCTATAGTGGTACATGACGCAATTTAGCCGTTTGTGCTATATTTTATCAGGATTTTATTTCCAGTATTTGATTTATTTCGAAATTTATTTTCCGTTCTGCAATTATAAGTCAACACAGGACGGAACAAATAAAAGCTATTACTGGTGAAGATTAGTTATCTAGTTGAGTTTTATAAGATCAGAAAAGCTATACTGTAGGTCCCAGATACTGGTATGTACCAGTATTGGTCAATTCTAACCCATTCCAGTATTGAACAATTCTGGGAGTGTTTTTGTTCCAGTATTGTTGATTTTTTTTACAATACTGGTACGTGTGTTTTCCATGAGTCATATGCAATATGATGACCAAAAACTGAATCAAACAAGTCATTAAATAAAATCTGAACAATGAGTCAAATTACTTACGAGCGCACATGACTCATTTTCACAAGATGTTAATTGACTCACAAGAGGCCAAAGATGAGTCAAGGTCAACTTTTGACACATTTGATCATTCAAGCTAAATTAAAATTACTGCATTAAGCAGTGATTTTATATGGAGTTAGCTTACAATATTTTAACCATTTAGTCCATTGTTATTTTACTGCAGTAAGCATAGTCTAAGCTTAACCTCTTGGACTCGGAATTAGTGTCTACTATATTGATGATGGGCAATATTGTGTCTACAGTCACCAACACCTTTTGGATATCATCCTCCACTCACTTATCGGACAATTTTTTCACTAAACCTGACAAAAGGCAAATTCATTTAAACGAGTCATTTTGACTCATCAAGTCTGAAAATGAGTCGGCTGACTCATCAGAATGAGTCTCCAGATTGTCCGTCAGATGAAACATTTCGTGATTTTAATGAGTCATGTAAGTGAGTCATTTCTCCAATGACTCATTTATTTGGGTACTTTGACTCATTTTCATGACTCGTTTAGTTCACGAAACGTTTCATCTGACGGACAAACTGGAGACTCATTTTAGTGCATCACAGTGACTCATCAAACGTTTTGTGTGTTAAGCATGCTAAGTACGTTGCCAATCTTACCAACTAATCATAATCAGAGAGGAAATGGATTTTAATTTCCTTAGAGAGTCCTACTCTCTATGTTTATGAGCTTCTCCAGGTTTGAGGTAGGGGCCTACCAGGTAAAGTGTACCTCCAAACTAAGGGGATCGTTCAGGAAACTACTTAAGCGTTAAAACAAGAACATTCCGCACACAAGATGAAATAAAAGGGGGTATCTGTGTAAAGAAAGGAATCATTAAAGAAATTGCAGGTTAAAAAACGAGTTACCTTTATAAGATTGCTGGTTCATCAGCAGGGTCAGCCTCTACACATAATAAAAGTTGCTATAAAAACCCTTTATATTACAATACCGGGAGCATAATACTGATGTAAACAGTATTTTCAATCCAAAAAAAAAAGTACACAAAAACTTTTTGGACATGTTTTGGACAATAACAAACATATTGAGACAGGTCTGTAATGCATGGAGTGTATTTTTCTTTTCCAAAAACATAGTCTTATTTGTAATATTTTTAGTACAAAGCTGTTGAATTCTTGAATAACTTTCAGTCCTACGATGCTAATACTGTCAATTTTCAAAAAATTATTAAAAAAACCCAAATAGAGATGTCTCAAGTTTTTTTTTCATTTTTATATGAGGAAAACTGTCTCTACACACCAGATTGGCAAAATTTGACCTTTGACCCTCACTCTCTCAGTGCGCCAAAGATATCCCAACAATTTTTTGCTTGAATTTAGTTTTACTTGTTGACTTATGAATTTGTTTATACATTGGGATCTTGTATGGTGCATAGAGTTATGGCGCTCCGAAAACTGCATGAGGGCGCTGTTTAACTGGAGGGTTCAAAATATGTTAAACTTTGGTTGGGATGAGCTTTGCGTACACTTTTACACTTACTTAAAATGTACATATTATTTTGGTGGTTGTTTTTACCCAAAATTTCAATATTTGTTTTCGGCATAGCAAGAACATGGGGATTCAAATATAGTGTTATGGTATGATAGTTTATCACTCAGTAGATAAAAATACAACAATTTCATTGGTTAATAACTGAAAAGAATATTTCCGTATCGTATCATAACTTCAGAGTTCTATATGATACGAAATCCTCTATGTGATACGCAAACTCGTATCATACAGCTCTTTCACCAGTCCAACTCGTATCACTTTCGGAACATGATAGCTGTATTACAAAGCACGCGCAGCTGATGTGCGTGCGAGACTAAATGCCACGCGTTGTCCTACGCGATGCCGAAAGAGACGACACGCATAGCTGTCAATCAAACCCGGAAATTACAAATCTAAAATTGATTGCAATGTTATAAAAATATAAAAATAAAAAATTTCAAAGCATTTTTCCTAGTATTTTCAATTTTTTGCTATCAACGTTTGTGTTTACTGAGTGATAAATTCGTTATCCCCTGTTTGTTCTCAGCCTCGTGTGATACGAACCCAAGCCATTAATATTTTCTCGTATTGCATGAACAAACAGGGGATAACTAATAGTATCCCTGCATTTTTTAAAAATAAAATGATATGATGACTCATGAACCACAACTCCCCTGAATATGGTACATTCTTTACAGAGACAGGCTGTTAACAATACTGGTATATACCAAGTATTTTGACCAACACTACTGGAACACGAAAACGTAAATAGAACTGGACAATACTGAACAATATTTGGATATCTAATATTGTCCAAATTTTGTGTACCAGTACAGTATCTGGGAATAGTTTAGAGGTCGTAACTACAGTCAGCGCTTAGAGCCTATGCAAATGAGCTTTTAATGAGCAATTTAATTTTAAGTTCTGGCGATCGATATTGAAGAACTTGGTTGTGATATTTTTTTTCTTGACGTGACCTGTCGGATAGTTCGGACTTCAAAGCCTCATGATCACAAGGGGGTTATTGCAAATAAAAAATTGAGAAATGGATGAAAATATTTTAAGGTTTTTCTATTAAAACATGGTTTTGTTTGACTGTTAGGAGTAAACAAATCTTAATTTTATTACATTCTAAACAAAATTGCATTTTTTTAGGATTTAAAATCATGAGGTCACATCTGCTTACGTGCTCATTGTTTTACCGAACTAAATATCTATTGGATGGCAAAATAAGTTAAACAACCTATCAAACCTCATATCCATGAAATTTGAAAAATATATCTTTCTTATTTGACCTGTAAAACCGGTAAATAGTGCGACAAAAATGCCGTTCAATTAGACGTACGAAAGGGACCAGATATCGGCCATTACAATTACACATTGAATACCCTGATATTAACAGTCAGCATCATCGTACGACAAGAAGAACCTTTCGTATCAATTGGTCTGTATGACGTCATTTGCCATGTGTCGTGTTTAGTCTACACGGCATGACCAGTTCTATGACCTTTGCGCCATTTTGGCAAACCAATTTTACATCGATTTTCTTCAGATTTATCCTGAATGGGATTATTTATTTTGTAAAATAGCATAAGTTTACCTAAGCATAACTATGATAATTGACAGAATCTGTCCCTAATATGATATTTTGTGTAAATATTTCAAAACAATTGGATCTTGCGCAATCACAGTTTAAGTAGTAAAATTTGCGACTTTATTTCACGTTGACTCTGTGGCATGAGCTATAGGATCGTTTGATTTTGGTGCGGGGAAACCGGGTTCGATTCTCGATCAATACGGTGGCATTTCATGAGGTGGGTGAAAAATGTGTTACATGGTCAATATGGTCAAAAAAACAATTGTTTGATATGATGT
>JXSR01S073920.1:93584-111278 GCA_000969725.1 Ophiothrix spiculata | reverse complement strand
ATCAATCAATCAATCAATCAATCAATCAATCAATCAATCAATCAATCAATGATACAAGTACTTGCATAACATGCATACCCCATGAAGAGTCTATTCGTACAGGGGACCCACGGCTTTACTTGACTGTCCGACCACGGAGCAAGTAGAGTAAAGTTTCTTGCTCAAGGAAACAAGGAGATGATAGCTCACTATTAAGGCGTTGGAGCACAATTAGGCCACAGCTTTGTGCGGCCGTCCGCAACCTGGCCACAGTCTTTTTTTTCCAAGATGGCAACCGTAGGCTTGATAATGCACCTCTAAATAATTTCAAAACATTAATGAATATTTTACAATAATCTTGAAGTGAAAAATCAAACCTACGTTCGCTATCTTGGAAAATCAAGGTTGTGGCCTGGTTGCGGCCGGACGCAAAAAGTTGTGGCCTAATTGTGCTCCGACATCAACACATGATTTGTAAACTTCAATAATGTTTTCATCCGTCAATCTGATTTTTCTTTGGTAAATTTCATATATGTTTGTTTCCTTGATTGTAACACTTTTCCTTCGCTAAAAATGTATGCTAATCACTAGGCCTATTTTGCAAAAACATCAATGCATTGAATATGCCTTATATTTAAGAGATTTCAATACATGTAAACATATTATCTTTTTATTTATTTCAGTGAACTTGCATCAGATTTTGGCAAGAAGGAGATGCCCTACCAGCGAAAAACAGAGCCATTTTTTACCCCAGATTACCTGACAAAACCTATGCCAGTCAGAAATATTGTAAGTCATTTTGTTATATGCAGTACTCCTTTAGTAATATTCAATACCATTACTATTCAATGTTCAATTTGTTTTGCAATACCTCTTATCTTGCATGGGGAATTCCTGAGTCGATTTTTACTTCCTTTTGCCTATCCATTATAAGGCAATATATGACGGTGCGTTTTGCATTTATGCAGTTAAGCCATGTGTTTAAAATCATGGCGCGATGTAAACATACGTACACATCCAATGCATACTGCTCTACATGATTTGGAATATTTAATGTGTGGAATGGGGATGTACATTTTCCAATAATGATGTCCTTTGTTGTTTGCCAAATAATTGACTAAAGTCTTGATTTAAAAATTATAATAAAAAATTTGCAAAACTTAAAATATGGTCGACTGCACAATTTGCGGTAATTTCAAGATGTATTATGGGACATACGAAAGTAGTCTATGCTGATCTTTGCCGATGATGCATTGCATCTTATTGTAATGCTTGAATATTAAAAACGCGCACCCAAGCTTTACTTATCATTCGAATCAGGTATTATTTTAAAACCAAATCTTGGCACCACTGATTAGGCCAAATAAAATAAATAGTTTGTGTCAAACCTCCTGCGCGTTAGTTTCCCTCAAAATCAGAAAAATTGATTTTTTTTAAACCTTTTTATTTTTTTCACCGAAATTGTGAAAAAACAAATGACAACAATGGTTAATTTAATTTATTTGATTCTTTATTCTGTTTTTGAGGTTTAAAAAGGCCATCATGTAAAATTGCAAGTGATTTAATAAATATTATTATTATATATGAGGCGGTACATATGGAACTCTTGTAGGAAAGCACTCAGGACTTCTGTGACACACACAAAAAAATCTTAAAAAGATAAACTTACAAAAAAAAACCCGCATTTCGCATTAGTTTTTCAAGAGTAGGAGAGCTTTGAGACCAACTATTAATTTGCCTTAATTATGGCAGGAACAGAGTGCACCTGACACTGACTGGTATAATACCCTTCTATATCCATGGGTATATAGGGTTGGACACACTGGTCCCCTTCGTAATGTGCTTGTAAACCTTTATCCTCAGGCTTCCCAGCCCATCAGGGAAATCAGGGATAATTATTTTGCTTTTTTCCAGTCGGGGAAAATTCAGGAAATTTGATAAAAAATACCTCAAATCAAAGAAAAGTCAGGGTTGACACCATTTTCAAATAGTGTACTACAATGTATCATTTTGGGAGGACAAATGTACTTTTTTTCATGCAGACGTAACTGAAAATAAAATCATTGTATGCAAACTCTTTTTATGGAAAAGTTGTTTTATATGCCTTCAATGTGGGATTATCTTGCAGGATTCAACCAGTGTGCCCCCGTACAATGCTCTTGATAAAGACCATGTCTTGACTCCTGCCACTACCAAAAGGAGACCATATAATAGGGAGAAGACCGTCAGTACGCAAGGTATGGACTTATGCTATATGGATATTTTCAAAAATTAAACGTAAGATGTGTCACAAATGTCTTTGATGGCTTTCATGCAGAATATTGTGATTGAATTGTATGTGCAGTATTTTTATATTTAGCGTATGTTAGGTGTGTCCAATTGGACCACACTGGAAATAAGTGTACATTTATGTATTCTTTTCTGTGTTTTTATCCATGGATGTTTTTCTAAATAAAATGAAATGAAATGAAATAAAGATACATTTACTCAAGTTTTTTATTAAGGATGTCAAGACTAGGAGCTAAAATTGACTTAACACAATCTGTAAGGTAGGATCAGTGGTTTTTGAACTGGGTCTCCAGGTGACAGGTTACTTAGAAAACCATTTCAAGAGCCACTGGCATATGGGGCAGACATTTTGAAGGATTGTTTTGTATTCTAGTGTTCAGAGGTTAAATTTAATAACATGTGGCAGCCATTGCAGATATGACTTTATTGTACTTAGGCAACAAAATGTCTTTCAAGAGTTGCATTTGATTAATTTCCAGAAATGAAGAAACCTCGTGTACAGTCCATGGGAGTAGTGCCAGTAAGAAGCACAGCGGTTGTGAAAGATCTGAATGTGAGATTACAAGGCAAACCAGCTATGGCTAAAGACCAAACAGCAATCGGTGCAATACAACAGGTAAATATGCCCCCACTCTCAGAAGCTAGTATTAGTAAGAAGCACAGCAGTTGTCAGGAAACTACTCCATAGATCTGACTCATATCAATATGAAATTAGAAGGTAAACTATCTATGATAAACCAAATGCAATAAGCACAATACAAGATATCAATGTGAAATTAGAAGGTAAACCAGATATGGTTAAATTAGTTGCAATGCAACAGATAATTATAAGCACTATCTCTCTTTAGGATCAGAGGGAGGAGTTCCAATAAGATAATTGCACAAAAAACACTGAATTCAACTTTGTCCATGGCCAGGGATAATTTAATGCTAATTCACTGAAATCATAACTAGGTATACAATCAGAATGGTTTTAATTTTGATGTTGATGTTTATTATCATCATATTTAAGGTGCACATCATTGACTGAAAGTACTATTGAGAATTTGAGATGCATGCGTGCATCACAATAACATTTAGAATAAAGTACATGGTGTATTTGCATAACAGTCTAAAGAAGTCAATCAACACAAGATTCAAATAGGCAACTGCAGTGCATGTATTTGGTCATTTTCATTGTAAGGTGGAGTTCACAAGTCACGAGAGAACATTATTGCTGAACTATTTTTAGAACTGGTAGCTACGCAGCAGTTTTGATTTGAGGAATCCCTTTCCTAATGCACATGTACTGTCTCAATAAACTATTTACAGAATTAGATTAAAGTTCCACTGCTTTAATTTGGTACTGTTTTGAACAGCTAGGAATAAAGAAAATAGCAGGATATCTGTAAATGAATAACTCGGAGCTGATCCTAAGATGAGTTCTCGACGCAACTTTCTTCTTCACATACGCAGTACAACATTCTGTAATCTAATCTTCATTCTGTAATCTAATCAGTAAGGCAAAACCAAATTATCAGCCATTATGACAGATATTATAACCAACACTGAGTATGCTCATAAAATTCCATATAAACTTGCCCGTGGACAAACCTGATTTTGACCCTTTTTGTACGGATGTCAATAACTGTGCAATGCAAGCTTTGTTTGACATAAAATTTTCACCATACACAGGCAAGATACCATAGTTTATAAATATTTGAAAATTATTTTTAAATATTAAGTTACGTGACCTTGAACTTCAATAATGCTTTTTTCTTGATCTTTCTTAATATCCACAGGCTAACAAATCCTCATCTCAACGCCCTTCTAGTGCTGGTTCTGTTGCATCAGATGCAGATTCATCAGAACCTGCAAAGCAACCGTCTGAGACTCCAGTAATTCCTGATGCAGCAGAGGGCCCGCCAGACTTGTCTCATAAGCCGGCCATTTTAGGGAAAGTCGGGACTGCAGGGTCCATC
Organism: Ophiothrix spiculata; assembly: GCA_000969725.1. Lineage (NCBI taxonomy): Eukaryota > Metazoa > Echinodermata > Ophiuroidea > Amphilepidida > Ophiotrichidae > Ophiothrix > Ophiothrix spiculata. The sequence continues at coordinate 107,049 of JXSR01S073920.1, read as the reverse complement.
AAGCTAGCGGAGAGGCCTGTTTATGAAGCACCAAAGATAAAAATGAGTATGATATGACATTTTTGTTTTTTCTCAGATATTCAATTTGTTAATGTATGTACACTTTATTATTGGTGTTTCAATTAAATTTTGGACATGAAAATTCAGTCTTGTCTGACAGATTTTCAGGTTTGTGTGATGTCGCAGCAATGGATTTCTGATTAAAAACGGCATTTCGTACTTCCCAACGACCCTGCTTGTTGCAAGTTTTGGATTCATGGTGACCGTACTCAGATTGTCAGTTTGTGTCCAAAATTTATTTGAAACAATTGGGCTGCTAAGCTGATATGCAAGGCTATGAAGTACGACCATGCCAGCTGGTGCTTGCACAAGTTGCACTGGCTTCCAATTGATGAGCGAATCACGTTTAAGGTACTAGTTACCATCTTTAGCTGCCTTAACGAAGCTGCTCCCGAGTATTTGAGCAATTGTATTTCTTTGTATCAACCTGCTAGGGCAAGTCTACGTTCAGCATCCGATTCCACCAGGCTGACTGAGCACAATACCATCAAAGCCCTTGTGTCAGCAGAACGCAAGACTTTCTCCTATGTTGCCCCTCGTATGTGGAATAAGTTGCCACCTGGCATGAGGAATACCAATTCTTTAACATCTTTTAAGAGATCTTTGAAAGGTTATCTGTATCCAGTTTAAGCCTTCCTTTTGCTTTGTCTTTATGCAAAATCTTTTTATTTTCTGGTTTCTGTCTTGTTTATTTTTAATAGCGCTTTGATCTAGATGTAACAGCGCTTAACAAGTGTTATAATGTATGTATGTAAACAATAATAGTTTAAATCAATACTGGTTTAAATAACTTCCAAAATTCAATGTCATTGAATAACATTTCAGATTGCAACATGTTTGATATTGAGTAATTTATCAGATTTTATCAGATGCTTGCTACCAGACAATGGAATGAACTTGTATTACACCAATCTACACTTTGGCAAGGAAGACAACTAGACAATATGTTTCATGATTGTGTTGTACAAATCTCTGGAATTCCAAGAAATGTGGCAACTCTGAAAATTCTTCATTAAGATAATCAAATGTGGCAACTCTGAAAATTATTCATTAAGATAATCAAATGTGGCAACTCTGAAAATTATTCATTAAGATAATCAAGATAAATCTTGATTATCTTAATGAATAATTTTCAGAGTTGCATAATCAAGATAAATCTTGATTATCTTAATGAATAATTTTCAGAGTTGCCACATTTCAGTGGAATTCCAGAGATTTGTAAAAAAAATTATTTTGAAATGTTGGGAAATATTTTCTCAAAATTAGGCCCAAATTTCAATTAAAATCCTGGCAAAAATAACTAAAATACAGCTTATCATAGAAGCTTGTTTCTGCCAGGGGTGTTAGAGTCAGGTGATAAAAAGAGCTGAAAAAAGCTGAAAATAGTGACAAAATGCCAAAACGGGCTGAAAATGAAAGAAAAAGCTTAAAGTAGGATAAAAAAAAGCTGAAATCAGCTTAAAAGCTGAACTCTCACACCCCTGTTCTGGGGCACATATCCCCTCACACATATTCCTATTTGTGCTTTGAATGGCATAAACTTCTCTGAGAATATTGTATCAACCCTATGGCATCTTTGAATTTTATATCACACAAAAGTTTCTTAGAACTGTTGTTTTTTATTTGTTTATACATAAAGATATAATACTGAATCTTTTATAATGTTAAACTGAAGATAAAACAACAGTTGGGGACCCTAGAACTAAAAAGGGGTTAACAGTTTAGAACTCTTAACTCCTTTTACCCTAGAACTAAAAAGTGGGCAGCAGTTTAGTACATACTGAGAAAAATAGCAAACAACATGATTTCATGGTTTGATGTGCATAGTGATACATGGTGGCAAACTACATGAGAGCTTGAAATGTACATCCATGTATATACATTGCAAGAGTGGAGATTGTGTCTACATGATGATGTGTCAACCAAATGTGGATTCACTGCGTGTATTTACTTGCACCTACGTGTTGTACCTTCATGTATAACAAATCGCTTGACAATGCGTACGCACTCGTAGTGTGCGAGGCGGACAAACATATCATGAGTTGGATGTACATGGATGTATATCCCAAGCTCTCATGGAGTTTGCCCCATTGTTATCTAATTATCCTAGTATGTATCACCATGCATGCACATTTTGCCAGCATGAATCATGAAACCATGTTTTTGTTATTTTTCTTGGTATGTCTTGTATGTACTCAACAGCTGCTCAGTGTGACTTAACCCCCTTTCAGTTCTAATGTCCTATGATTTTGATTCAATTTGAAACAGAAGTGAGACCCAAAAAGAGTGCCTATAGACCCAAAACACCGAGCCAATGGGATGAGAGTGAATTTGAAACCGGAACTTACGTCAGTGAAGAAATGGACCTGTCATTGCACTCTAGGCCATCTGGGAGTCCTGTAAGAGACCGGTTTGGTAGGAGGTCCTCCAGCAGAATGTCTGGAGTCAGCCAGATATCGGTGACTTCACAGAGATCTGCCACACAGCTACTAGAGGAAGCTAAGGATATCGTTAGCAAAGATAGTGTCCCGATACACCGGTAAGTGACAGATTTACAGTTTTGGGACAATTTTTTATGTTTGCATATTTGGTTTGAAATTAAGATTTATTGAATCCACCTTTAGAATCTGTAATATCAACATAAAGCTGGAGTGATTGAGCCAATAGTTAGACCTAACTGCCATGAGTTGGATGTACATTCCAGTTGACCTTACTGCCATGATAAAACTCAGAGGCAACTACCCCTCGGAAGGTCTAACTTGTCCATTGCATTAAAACTCACAGTGAGGCCAATAAGTATGGGATGCAAATCATCTAATTTTATTATTTTCTTGATTTAATATTGTCCCATAGTTCAAAATATGATAATTATGTAAAATTGAATTCAATTAGTCCAGCATGCAGATATATTGTTCAAGCCATGAGATGAAAAAATAACAAATGAGGTGTAGTTACTAAAATCAATCTTGCGTCCCATATGACTACACAAATATGTAATAACATCAACTGATTCGCATGTATTTTGTGAAGTTATGTAGGATGAGAGATTATTAAATCATAATAAGGAGAAATAATAGGCTTGCCATTGTTGAATACACAATGGATTATACCACCTTGCAAAATCAGTCTCACAGCAAATTTAAAAGTTTAAAACAAAACATTAGAATATAGTTAATGGGTGAAATTTATTTGCATTGTATGTTCATTTAAATTGATCATCCATTTTTTGAACTTATGAAACATGTGTTATGAACATTAATTCTTTGCCAGTTCTTTGATTCTTGTATTTGTAATCTTGTGTTGCATTTAATTTTATCACTTGGTGTCAACCTGGTCTGATTGGATATATATATAGCTTAATCAAGTGTTTTATATCTAAAAATAACCCTGATTGCCTATTTAAAAGTTATCACGCAAAGCTGACTATGCATGATGTGTATTTGACATGCACATCATAAAGTTGGGCACACAAATTTATTGTCAAACCAAGCAATCAAATATATTACCTGTTTGGCAAATACATATTACTTGGTTGACTTTTGCAGTTTATGAAGACAATTTCGTTTAATATATTGTCAAAATAATGTAATGCATTTTTTTTGTTTTATATCAATAATATTCATGGTAGGGCTGGTAGGCAAGTAATGAATTAATTGCCCCCTGTTTAGTCTTATGCAAAACAGAAGATATCTGTAGATATCTTTCCGTATTGTGTGAAACAAACAAGTGGTAACTAATAGTATTGTGTTATAATATGATAAATAGTTTTTACACACAACAAGAATATTTGCTCACCTTGGGGAGCTTTCAATCCGCCATTATACTGGACCTTTGTTAACCTGACGTTAGGGGTGCTATTGGGTTAAGCATGAGACGGTAGCCTGATCTTGAAGAGCTACACGTCTCAAGAGATGGTTGTACACGCTGGTAGATGCTAGCGGCTTCCGTCCCGGTTGGCAGAGCTTCTTTGGATTCTGATGTGTGCTGACTCTCTGACCCCTCTGGTGAACCAATTAGGGTCCTCGTCAATTATCTTAGTGTCCTTAACTAAGTGTCTTGCAACACAAGATTACAAATACAATATTGTGTTCTGTTGTTTGTCTTGTTTTGTAGTGTTTTGTTGTGTCATGCTTGATTGCGTTCTGTTCTTTCATGTTCTGTTCGTTATAAGTTTGGTTAAGTATAATTATAAAATGATGTGATTCTTCAAGAGAATCAAATATTTGGTTACTTCTACTTTCATACTAACTTTGAAATGCAATTTATCTATATTTGTTGCTTGCGTATCGTAAATCAGTCGTTGGCGTACTGTTCTTTATATGAACAGGTTCACGTAAGTTTCTACTGTTTTATTCAGATGTAATACCCCTGATCAGTGAATTCCCTAAATATTATACATGTAGTTTAGCCCAAGAATTTCACTACCTGGTACCCAAAATTACATGGTATTTTATAAACCCGAAAAATAATGAGGTGAAACCTGTCTCTCATTTAAAAGAGTTCATTTTCTGAGCTTGTGACTTGCTGCCACTGTGCCTCTTCAAACTGACAGGTTGATGTGATAAAATGGACTGGTATACTGGTGGAAGCTTGTGAAGGAACTGGCTTGATGTTTGATGCTGAGGTCTTCCCTAAATTTTTTTGTTAAACAATTTTGAATTTTGATCTAGGCTTTTGATATTGTCCTATTTGATAATGATGATAATAATTTAATTATTTTAAATGCAAAATTTTTAGAAGAGATCATGCATAGGGGAGAAAAATCGCCAGATCTTACATAAGAGAGGGGCGATAAGCTTAAAAATTGGCCCCTAGCCTTGGCCTACAGTTTGAAAGTAGTTAATTGGATGTTAAGACTGTTACTGTATGAGCCAGTATGAGTGCCATGACCCCAACTGACCTTTTGACCTTAACCAACCTTATGACCCAACTCTGAATCCACCATAACTGTAATGTTACGGTCTGTTGTAAAAGGTTCTACACTAGGAAATGCCTTTCCTATAATACTTTTATATGGTAAAAGGGGCATTTTGAGCGTGTTTTTCTCATATTTAGAATTATTAGATGAAAAAACAGGCATTGTAGGGTTAAAGTATGACATGAACTTTTCAATTAGTGTGAGTTTCATCACCACATTACCTGGAAAATCATCTCGAAAATATGCGTCGCAGGAAATGGAAGTCATACTGCCCTCATTTTGCACTGTGTAACTTTCAAAGATCTAATTTTTGGGGGTGTTTTACGGTGAATCACTCTCGTAGAGTAATATTTGACTGCTTCTTAATTAACATGTCAAAAAATGAAACAAGATATTTCATTTTAACAATGTAATATGAAATCTTCATATTTTATTACACATCATAGCCCAATTTCAAGCTTTTTAGAGTAGGTTCTTTAGATGCCCCGTGAGCAAATAGTCAGCCTAATTGACATGGCTTGGTTCTCAGTAGCTATTTATTGGTGTTTAACCAAAAGAAACTAAGTATTTTACATGTGTAATATAACCATGTTCCTGCAGGAGAAGGCATCTTGAAAGAACCGAATCCAAACGACGCCTTGAGAGAAGAGCCACAAAAAGTAAACTTGCGGTGGATAAACCGGAGGAGCCGAAAGACAGATCAGTTGACGACATCATTTCATCCTTGAAGGCTGCAAGGGAGGGCAAGTAAGTCATGCCTGCATGGCCTGTGTAAGAGTCTATATTACAAGGGAGGGCAAGTAAGTCATGCCTGCATGGCCAGTGTTAGAGTCTATATTATAAGGGAGGGCAAGTAAGTCATGCCTGCATGGCCAGTGTAAGAGTCTATATTACAAGGGAGGGCAAGTAAGTCATGCCTGCATGGCCGGTGTAAGAGTCTATATTACAAGGGAGGGCAAGTAAGTCATGCATACACAATTATAGTAGGTGCAGCACTTAAAATGACAGGAATGTGACAGTATTATATAATCAATTAGAACACATTCAATCTGAGCAAATCCTACCTACTTTTGAAGTTCATCTTCAAATTCAAACAGGCTTGAAAGTTCAAATTAAAGAATGGATCTTCATCATAGTTTCATATTTCTTGAATCTGTCTTTTTTGGTGAGATTATTTGGTGATTCAGGTTTAGATGTAATTTCCACAAGCAAGAGTTCAAAAAATGTTTTGTAATGAAAATGTTAACCATGAATACTCAATGTCACAAGTCTCAACACAAACCAAGGACAAATCAGAAGACAAAGAAGATAAGAACTCAAGTATGTTAATGGTTCATTTAGCCCGTCAAAGGGTAGTGTCCAATCAACCAGACCCAACAACCTGGTTAATATTAGCTTATCCTCATTAATTTGGATCCTCAAGTCATGAAGTGAGTCCAAGAGATGCTTCTCCTTATCATTTGATGTTTTAAGCCATTTCCATTCAGTGATTACTCTGTTACATCACCAATGGCAAAGCTTTATAGATTAACAAATCAGACCACAGAAATTTCGAGGGTTTTTACCAAATGTGGCATAACTTTTGAATCAGAGATCCAAATATCTGAAAACAAAATTCATGTAAAAAAAAAAGAGTATAATCTATCATATTGTTATAAAATTTGTTAAAAATTGTGTTCTGCTTCCTCAAAAGTAAATTTAAATTTATTGCGTGTCATAACATTCCTGCCAATCATGGCCGCGACAAATTCAATTCCATGATGTGCTTCTCATGCACTCAACTCTTGTTGTTTGATGAGCGGTCTATACAAATACAAACATGACAAAGGAACAGACAATATTCTTTTTGAAGTGTAATTATATGTCTTTTTAAAGTCAAAGTTTATTTGTGATGACTCACCCCGAAAGGAGGAGACTTTGCAGATGATATCAGTTTTGAGCTTATCATTGTATCTGTTACAGCATTTTCTAAGCTTTAAAATGACACATTATTTGTCGAAATTAATCAAGGCGATCAAATTTGACAACAGAAAATCTGCTGGAAATTTATATTATTTTCTTTATTTTTTGCTACCTATTTTGACCTGTATCTTGAAAAGAGTTCTGTCGCAAAGTCCCCCTTTTCGGGGTGAGTCATCACACTTATATGTGTTTTTTTAAGTTTATGATCATCATGATGTTCACACATACTTGCGTAATTTCCGAGGTTTTGATTAGTCGAGAGCCGTCACATGGCCATGCATGAACAGCGTTGATTCATAAGCGGCATAACTAATGTTATGATTGCACAACGCTCCACGTCGCCATGTGCACAACGGCGCGCTGGCTCTGAACGCGGGATGTAGCGCGTGCGTTTGATAACTTCAAGACAGATAAACAAGCTTTGGGCGCTATTAAATAATTTGACTAAAAGACTGTTTTATGGCCAATTTTTGCCCGGATTTTGACTTTTTATACATGAAAAGGTATGTGTGAACGGGCAGGATGGCGAGCATCGCTTCGCGATACTGAGCACCATCCTGCCCTCGGGCAAAATCAAGCGATTACACACGGAAAATATGAATGAACCCTTTATTTATAATCATTAGTACTATCATTGCAGTTTAAATATTGTAAAGTGCTTCGATCCCCAGGAGATCTAGAGGCACTATATAAATGCCCGATTATTATTATGATTATATTATTATTATAAATACTACAGACTGATGCGATGTTTTGTCGACAATTTGTTGAGTTTTTGAGATTAGTCTATTGTTGGCAATGAAAATGCTTTGCGACAACAACCCTAAAGTGTAAGAAAAAAATGAATGAATATTATTTAGATGGAAAAAGATAAGTTTTTAAAACCTTTTTGAATGACTGTATAGAATGATTCTCAGAGATATGGAGAGAGATTGTTCTATATGGAAGGCCTTGCAATAGCAAACGCTTTGTCACCGATGCACTTTTTGTTGACGGTATGTTGAGAAGTATTGTTGACCTTGTTTTCCCTATTTTTGAATAGGTCTTTTAAGAGGGGCCACTTCCAAAGTTTTAAAGCATTCCCTGAGGGCAATATAACAGTATTTTATGCCTAATATTCCATCAGCTAAATAAGAATCTCAAACTCTTCCAGGGGCACCAAGTCTGAAGCTGATGTCAAGATCCAAGAGATCATGCGGAGAGTGATGTCTCGCTCTAATGAAGTCCTTGGTAAAGATGCCGACTCTCCAACACAAGAAGATGAGGAGGAAACACTGGAAGAAGATGAAGATGATGTTGAGCTTGAAGGTGCCATGGCAGGTAGGATTAATAAAAGGGAATTCTTTCCTTCAGTTTTTAGTTTGTGATACTTTGCCCTAGTGTCTCTGAAGACTCTGAGACTTCAACATTGCGTTAAAGTTTCAACTTACGATCCTGATATGACTAGAACCTCACCTTTTTCTATCTATTTAAAATGAGAAATAAAAATAGATACATGATAAGACTTTTACTTGATCCTGATAATTTGTTTTCAAGTCAAGAGCTTTACTACCTTAAAAATCTTTATAGGCTACTTTGTTACATTTTGATAAAGGTTACTTATTGAGATTGCGGCTGTTAATAAAATTTCCGTTAACATCAATATGGGGCTTATCTACTTCTATACATATCTGAGGGGTATTTAGTAAATTGATGGTTTGAGGTAAAAGGGAATAAGGTATTTCTGTTTTTATTAATATTGTATGAAGATTAATTTAATTGATGAAAATTTGGAAAGTTTAAAGTAAACATCTGCTTTTGTTTTTATTTTACAGAAATTTAAAGGGGCATTAGACAAGTTCAGCATCATCCCCAAACTTTCCCCAAAGCATTTTGAGATTTTTGCAAGTAATAGCGTTAATAATGACATGTTCAAAAATGTAAAAAAAACTTTTTGCAAGTATTAGCGTTAATAATGACATGACACAAAGTTTCGCTGTCAAATTCAAACTCTAAATATCAAAATATTTACATATTCTTTTATTTTTTAATTATTGTTGTCGACAGCGATAAATACTGCCCTCTATAGTTGAATTTTTGCAATTGGCCGTTCCGTGAGCTTATGCAAACTCCAAATTTCTTTTGATTTATTTGCAATTTATGATGTGAAAGGAATGTTTTACAAACAAATTTTGGTCTCTTTCTTGATTTACTGCATCAAAAAATATGTTTACAGAGTAGCCTCATACCCCAAATCAACACACAAAATAGAATTCAAATTTTTGACTTTTCTGAAGGTTTTGATAAAAAATTATCCGATATCTGGTAATTGACTGTCATTTTCTAACATATGAAGTGTAAATCATCCTCAAATAAAATGTAAAATGTTGTCCCTATAAAACTTGCCTGTTAGAGGTTTCAAAGGTTTAGAATTAAGCATTGAAATTGATAGAAAATAAGATAAGGATACCAACAACTCCCACATTCATCTCCTCCCTGCCATTTTTGAAATTTGTAACCAATTCTTCACATGCTATTTTAGGAGTAATCTTTCTCATCAAGTTTTGACACCTTGTATCTGCTGAATTTGTTAGGTGTAACACCTAGGAGTGAGATTTTAAGGTTACTGCATGTTAATTCAGTTTTTCTTTTCTTTAGATTTCAGGATGAAAAATCAACCCTCAGAAACCTCTATACTCTATAAATATTGAAGTATGCAACAAGTCGCCGATTAACACACAAACCAATATGACCATATGCAGAAATAAATTAGTCAGTACTTTTCAAATCAAAACAATGTACCCAATCATGTTGAATATTCAAATGAACTTATATTCAAGATTTGTTTATGTAGAAGCAACATATAAATAATACCAAAATCATGAAAGATTCATGTCCCAAATGTATTAATATGCTGTGATTTGGTCTTAATCAATCCTAATCAATCATTGCTAGTCTCTTACAAAAAACAAAAACAACAGTTTACAATGTCAGTTTACAATGTTGTAGAATACAAGGGATATTCTTTGGATCTTGTAACAGAGACTGATTGCTTGTTGCATACTTCAAGGTTCATAGAGTATAGCTGGCAAGTTTTAAGTTTCTGAAAAATAGAAACTAAAGAGGTTATTTACTTAATCAATAAAATTGAACTTCATAATTAAAATTGTCATAGCTCATCTGTTTCTACCTCAGGCCACAAACTTACTGAACACCCATTGTACAAAGTTGGCAAAGCAATATCGATCTGTCAAGTCACTTTATCAAAATAAATTGCAGTTAAGTTTTATGCCCTGTGCATGGCAGATGTTTGTGGCAAATAGTCTGCAATTGCAGACTATTTGTATAGACAAAGCAAAGAAGATTGCATGGCTTTCAAAAACATGATTTGGGAATTTAAAAAAGAAAGGTTTTCAAAACTTAAACATAACTTAAAAGTATAGTATGATTGTAAGGTTGTTTCTTGGAATGCGCCAATTTTTCCTGAAATAATGTTCATGCACTGACCAACTTTTGAAAACTTTCAATGTAAAGAGTTTTCTAATACCTCAAAAACCTTTTTTGATATTTTAAAATGAAGTTCTAGGAATCACAGTAGGGAGCACCAGTGAATCTCTGCCAACAGTAGCCAAAAAACAAACAAACATATATCAACATGAGAATGCAAGAAAGTCATATCTGCAATAGCTGCCATTTGTCTTAAATTTTGATTGCACATTATATAATCTTGGATCAGTCTTGGTTCAGTAGCTCTTTGAGGGATTTTTTCACATTCTTGTGACACAGTGTTTAATCATATAACTTAGGGCAGCTATTGCAGATACGACTTCCTTGCACTCAAATGACGAATTATTTTCATTGATTGTTCCACATTTGCTGTTTTTCAGATGATGCACCAGAAATCTTGGTAGAGAGCGCCAGTGAATTTTCAATTTCAGCACAGCCAACAATTGCAACAACAACGCCACAGGTACATCAATCATATCTTGTTACCAGAACAACATTTGTCTACCTCTTGTTGGCATTTGTATGAATATTTTGAATTGGCAATATAGGCTGTTCAGTTAATTACAAGCCAGAAGTATACACGACTGACCAATATAGGCCTACTCAAATCATATGGTGAAAGAGAGATGCAAGAATTGCCGATTGCAAAAGAGTTGTTCAGGTCCAAGTTTTGCTGATAATATTGTATTTTATATTTCCCATTTATTGTATCTTCTTTAATAATTAATTCATTTTAGTCATATCGAAAGTTGTCAATATATTTTCAATTTTATTATTTACAATAATTATTTTTTAAAGTGTATTTCCTGTATAGTAAGTTGCCAATATATTTTTTATTTAATTATTTGCGATAATTATTCTTAAAGTGTATTTCCTGTAAATGTACATAATTTTATATATGCTATTTGTTTTTACCTATTATATTTTTATTGTATAGAGGGCCCTTATGAAAAGCAGTGCTGGTCCACTGATTTATTCTACTCTCTTTAAATTTGTTGTAAATAAATAGATTACTGATTATCACGGTGAACTATGAAAACTTAGCTTGTGCATGTAACACATAGTTAGAAAAATCACTTTTGCAGCAATAATGGTCCATCGGTATGTTAGGCTTCCATCATGGCTGACAGCTCATGATCAATATTAGTAACTGAGAAAAAGATTCTACTTGGAATTGAATTGAATTAATAAAGCGTACCATTACGTACATTTAGCCCGTACGTGGATAGTTCCAAACCAGAAATCGGATTACACATAACAAACATGGCAAAAGATGAAACAAACTGATCACCACACAAAAGTATTGCACTGACTGTTGTCAGGTGATGTGCGTGATCCAGTAACTGGGTGACTTCGTAATCACTTCGATACTGAATAGTGATTTTGTCACTTCGTGTTACACCTAATAAAATTTGAATAGAACTGAGACGTTGGGTATTCCAGGCCGGTATCGGGTATTTCAGGTGTGATTCGTATATGGAGAATTTGAGTGTCATGCAGAGTAAAAAACCTTTCAACAATTGTTAAATGTTAATGCATTGTAAAAATGTATGCCTGATATGACCATATGCTATTTCACTATCTAGGACACCTCCAAAGCCCCTTCAAGGGATGAAGAAGTTAACACCAAAACTCCTGCCGCTGAGAGTGTAGGAGAACCAGCCGGTGAAGAGACTGGAATAACTGTTAAACCATCAGTGGAATTCCAGGAGAATGTAGTGTTTGTTGGAGGTGATGAGGAAGAGATGGGCATAGAGGAAGAGGTGGATTTGGAACAAGCTTGGCAGGTGAGTGGGGGATATACAGCAGCAGTAACGTCATGTGAGTGCAAGAAAGTCGTATCTGCAATAGCTGCCATTTGTCATAAATTTGGATTGCACACTGTCTAATCTCCAAGCTTGGGTCAGTGGTTCTTGAAATGGTTCTTCAGGTGACGGTCAGTGGTTCTTGAAATGGTTCTTCAGGTGACACCGTCACCTGAAGAACCATTTCAAGAACCACTGACATAAGATGGAATTTTTGAGGGATTTTTCACATTCTAGTGACAAAGTATAACATAAAAATAACTTAGGGCAGCCATTGCAGATACCACTTTCTTGCACTCATATGACGAGTTGTCATGCTGTAGTATACAAGCACAACATGGTATAGAGGGAAGTAGTGAAAATTACTGATCCTGAGGTGTGTGTGACTACTTCCCGACGTGAAGAGGAGGGAAGTAGTCACATGCATCCAACACCACAATACTTCTCAAAATAAACCATGTTGTATTTGGTTTACTATACCTCATCAATATTTCACTGAATGTGGTGTTAACACATCAAAAAATCACCCAAAAATGTTCATTTTTCTCTGTCACAAACACTGTATAAATTTCCAACTAATAAGTGATATCGGGGTTGCGATAGTTTTTTAATTTTTTCCTTGCGTGGGCGTTACACGCACTTTGGGGAAGTAGACAAAATGCTGTCATGCGCATCAGGTTGAACTGACCAATTGTAATAATAAATATTAAAATGAAAACTAATGAAAGCTATTCTAATCAAAGTAAGATGTGATAATAATCAAAACAAACCAAACAATCACATCATTAGTTCTCAGATTTCCAGACTATTTCTTTCATTGCAGATTATTATTATTTTCCAAAATTATTGGTTTCAAAATGTGAGCTTGGCAGTATAAACATGAATTACTGTTTTCCAAGGTACTTTAAAGCATGTGCTCTTCAATAAAAATGTTGCAGTATATAAAAAGAAGTCTGAATTCTCAGATTTCATTGATTTATTTTTAGAAACACTGTAATTGAATTACCCCTTTGGTGGCAAATTATTAATCAACAGCACAAATACCATTTAAATCTAGTGGGGAGATATCAGACTGTATAATGACCCTAGCCTGTAATGGCGGGTGTAGTACGTTTCGGCCAAAAACGTTTTGGCCAAATACATTTCGGCCAATATTATTTTGTCCAAAAACACTTTGTCCAAATATATTTGGTCCAAAATTATTTGGGCCAATTGTTATTTTGTCCTACAACTA
>JXSR01S073920.1:59446-71079 GCA_000969725.1 Ophiothrix spiculata | reverse complement strand
TCTACACTACCTTTGTCAAATAAAAATATGATTGCCTAGAACGAACAACATCTTGAAAAAGTGTGCTTTTTAAAGATTTTTCTTTATTGATTTAGATTTTAATGTATTAAATAACATAAAACGTAAATGGCTCAACTTATATCTTAGAAAACAATTATTTTACCTTGAAAAAATCCCAAATCACCATTACGGCGGACAATTGTCTAGATATATGATTGCCTACTATATCGAGCAATATCTTGGAAAAAGGTTTTTTTTAAAGATTTTATTTATTGATTTTGATTTTAATGTGTTATAATATCATTTCTATTTCGTAGATTTAAGATTATTACAGGCACAATCTTCTATTTCAAGCTACTCCTTTGGGGGCTTAGCTGTTCGCACAAAAAAGATACCTGGGCCTCATGCGGTACGCGGGCAGTAGGTTGCCCACCACTGCCTTAATGATTTGTCAGAAATACAGTACTCTACCATATCTTTGTTCTTGAGTAAATCTATATCAAATATGTGTCTCTATTTGCAGCATAGACTAGAGGAAATTGAAGCATTCTTGAAGGAAAAGCCAACACAGATATCCAGGTATGGTCAAATGTGTTTTTGAACAAATAACGAATGTTTTATATTTGTCCAGTGGATGTGAAAAGATAAAATGGTCTTTATTTTTGCAATAATTAAAATATTTGTATCATTGCACTTTTAAACATGCATTAGTTGAATAGTATACAAATATTGACTGATTTGAGGGGCATGGCTTAAATTATTTTCCCGAGGTGATCTCAAAACCATGAATATGCCCGAAGCAAACATGCCCCGAAGAAAAAGCAGTCAATATTCGTTTTATATACCGAATATATAGATTTTTTTGTCATCTTGTTGGTTAAAAAGAATCATTAAAACGCCTTGGCCGTGCTACACTGGCGCTGCAAAATATGCTGAGCGGGTCTAGTAAAATATATGCCCCGGGCCTAGTAAAATCCAAGCCCTCACTTTTAACCAATCAGAGAACAGTAATCTATGTATGAGGTATATAATATATCATAGGTCATCTCCAACTCTTCATATAACATATCCATACTGTGTCTTCAAGGGCTTTAAAAATGACCTAATAAAAATTTCATACACTCTGCATTAAGTACGTGTTGAAATTATAAATCTAATTGGTTGGTAACTTATACGCATTCATTAATCTTGTCTCGTTGCACGCTGCGTATCGCATAGTGCGTTGTACAATTCCATGTACTCATATGCGTAACATGCTCGTTTCATTTTAAAAGAAAGGTCAATCTAAATTACAATGATTAACATGGGACAATATATGGTTGTATTTTCCATGTTTTATTTAACGAGATATACAGGGTGTCCCAATAAAAACGCAACAAACTTTTATTTTGAGAGAACAGAGCACAATGGTGAGCAAATGTTACAATAATATTATAGAGTAGACCATTGGCTTTTACAGGATTTTTGTTTTGTTTGATTTGGATCTCTGAATCAAAAGTTATTGCACATTTTGTTAAGACCCGAAAAATCTTGATGGTCTGATTTGTTAGTCTGTAAAGTTTCACCTTTGGTGACATCATTGGGCACACATTGAATGGAAATTGCTAAAAACATCACATGATTAGGAGAAGTACCCCCCATTTCATGACATAAGAACTCAATTTAATGATGATCTGCTGATATTAAGCCGGTTGTTGCGTCTGGTTTAGTCAACCTGTTGCGTCCCCTTGACGGGCCAGATGAATCATTAACTTACTTGAGTTCTTAAACTCCTTTGACTTCAGTTTTCTTCCGTGATTTTGGTTAAATACTCATTATTGGTTGACACCTTTCATCAGAATCCTTTTTTCCGACTCTTTTGGTAGAAATTGTATCCTAAACTACCCGATTGTTGCACCAGAAGTAACAGATTCAAGGATTATGAGAGTATCAGGAAGAATCGTACTTAAATTGAAAATTTCGACCTATTTAGATAAAATGAACTTAAAATATCACTTAATGTTAGGTACAGGTCAGGTAAGATTGAATTGTATTGTATTGATTGTGCTCCGGTAAATATAGCAAACACATTTTTAAATAATAATGCTTTTTAATTTCTTTACAGTTATATTCTAATCATTGTTGTGCATGAATTAGATTAATTACTGCTCTTTACTTTGTGCTCGTGAAATTGTACAGAAATAATGCACCTTGTGCTGAAGTTGAAGTTGTCCAACTCACTCGGCTGTGCCTCGTGAGTGCGGACAACTCCAACTTCAGCATGCGGTGCATTATTTTTGTTCAATTTCACTCGCGTAAAGTAATACAGTTATTAATCTATAAATAACGAAATTATCTTTACCTCTTGATGCTCAGTCTGTGTACATGGAATGGGATGTTTGCTGCAAGGGTAAATTTAAACAGTTTAGGTCGTCATGCGAGTGCATGAAAGTTGAATCTGCAATAGCTGCCATTTGTCATAAATTTGGATTGCACATTGTTTAATCTCTTCAGTGGTTCTTGAAATGGTTCTTCAGGTGAAACCGTCACCTGAAGAACCATTTCAAGAACCACTGACATAAGACAGGGAAATTTTGAGGGATTTTTCACATTCTTGTGACAAAGCATAAAACAAATATAACTTAGGGCAGCCATTGCAGATATGACTTTCTTGCACTCACATGACCAGGTAACTTTACTTGAAGATGGAACAGTGGAGTAAGTTGGTTTTTGTAGGAACTTGATGAATGTATAATTGCATCAAGCCTGATGTGCATCATCATCATTTGCTTTATTATTACAGAAGAATCAGCTTTGATGTGAAGAAGAGACCTGTGGATTACGACCTGAGAGTACCAAGGTATGTACAGTAACACAGTAATCTATGAAATGTCTGAAATTTCCGAATCTTTATGAAGTTGATTGAAACTTCAAATAAATGCAGGTGAGGTCAGCTGATGCCACAATGGGGCAAACTAAACGAGAGCTTGGAATGTACATCCATGTGCATTCAACTTGACACGTTCGTGCGCCTTACACGTTGCTTGTGCGTGCGCTTTGACACGCGACTTGGTAGTACGTGTACGTATAACACCTAGGGACAAACACATATGCGCAGTTAAATATGCAGCGTGAATCAACAACTGGTTGACGCGTCATCTTTTCTACTCCTGGAATGTACATCTATATACATGGATGTACATTCCAAGCTCTCATGTAGTTTGCCCTAATGGTAGTCAGTCGTAGTCATGCATTGCAAATCCTACGTACTCTTGAGCAGGGCTCAACATTAGCACCAGCCCAACAGCCAATGGCAGCTAGTTTTGGTGTCAGGTGGTACAAATAGAAAGTTACCTGCCCGACTTGCGGGTAAATTTTGTTGAGTCTATGTGAAGTATGTAAGCCATCTCTAATAATTTTCTTGTCGGGAGATTAACTTTGAGAAGTTTCCCGTTTAGAATATATTTAAAAGTCCTTCTGGGTGATCTGGCATCAAAGCATGGTATCTATAAAACCTCCTTAATAATATGTCATTGTGTTTCATAGCATAATGACAATGATATATTACTCCAGTGGTGTGTGTTTTGTATTTTCAGAAAAGTACGAGCCATCAGAAGGGACAGTTTGCCAATTGAACTAGACTTCCAAGAGTTTCTGGACAAAATGGATGTGAATGAGTAAGTTACCTGCACAATTTAAACGGTTGTCACTTAATAAGAAAGCGCATATGATAATAAGTTCCTTTGGACAAATTATTTTTTTTCAACCAATAGATAAGAATTTAAATTTAATACATTTCTCAAAAAACAAATGGGGGTCATTGACCATTTAAGGATTTTAGATTTTACTCCGCATAATATCTTTTCAGACATTGGATCTGTGACCCTGTATTTTTACTTTTAATTTCACATCTGCTTGACCCTTCTAACTTACCGGCCAAAATCGATCTGTCAGTGAAAAATATTTTAAAAATCAGTATTTTGCAATATAGGAAAAGCTTAATTATTTTTGTGCATTGCTGTCAAAAGTGTTCTTAAAAAGAAACTTGTCCCTTTTAGTTTGGTTGTAAGCTACTAAATTATACACAAATTTGTAACTTTAGTTTCCTTGTGAATATTTTTTACTTCGTCCAATAAGCGGGATATTTTCAGATTTTGGAAGACATTTGGTACCCATATCATATTCATTTACATTATTTTGGGCTTATAACTATATAACTTCGTAGAATAGAACCAAACCAAAGTGTACAAGTTTCTTTTTCGGAACACTTTATATAGCATATGCTTGACCAGAACACTTATTATTGTGGACATAGTGCTTCGAGTTAAATGATGCAAAATCTTCACAGTGGGCATAGTCTATACATTTATCAGGGCATCATTAAATCAAGGTCTCCCACCACTGTTAATCAATTACATGAATGACAGGAATCTTTATATTGAGGTAAATATAAACTATATTATATAAATATTGAATGCCTGAGAGTGCAATAGTACAAAATATATCATGAGGTCAAATTTGGACTTTTCTATTTCATGAGGCGTAGCCGAGTGAAATGAATCAGTCCAAATTTGACCGAATGATACATTTTGTACTATTTCACATGCACAGGCATTCAATATTTGTTTTATATCATGATATCACACAGGTTTGTTTCATGCCGTGCAATAGTACAAACTATTACAGGGCTTTATTGTATATTCTATAAATATACTGACTGCACTTTATGTTTAAATGAACTACATGGTGTTTCTTATGACCATACCTTGGAAGAGTATACTCCACTGGATCTAGTTTTAGTGTCATTGATATTGTAGATGTTGAAGTAGATTGCAATTCAACATTTCTATTCTTTGTGTTTCTAGCGATGAGATTGACAACATGCGTGAGTATGTGCGGAGTGTATGGGATGATTGGTTTGACATCGTGTTCCCACCAACGCAACCAGGCAGTGTCATGGACCCTGAGGATGATTTATTGAGTACTTCAGAAGTTAGAAGGCAAGTTACAGTTTTTTCCATCAAAGTATATAGATTCTAAATAAATACATGGGTTAACGGTGGATATGAGTATGTGGGGAGTGTACGGGATGCTTGGTTTGACATTGTATTCCTACCAACGCAACCAGGCAGTGTCATTGACCCTGAAGATGATTTATTGAGTACTTCAGAAGTTAGAAGGCAAGTTACAGTTTTTTCCATCAAAGTATATAGAGGCGGGAAACAGATTGACGGTGTGTGTGTAGAGTATGGGATAATTAGTTTGACATTATATTCCCACCAACACATTGACCCTGAGGTTGATTTATTGTATGCTTCAGAAGCTGGAAGGCAAGTCAAATATGCTTGTAGCATAATGATCTACCAAAGTTGAGGTTTAAAAAAGGGGTTATTTAGCATTCACTAATTTTAATACTACAAATAATGATCATATCTTGTCCAAATCATGTTTAGAACATAGGTTAACAAAGCAAATGGAGTGATTGTGTATCAGCTATTTACATGAAATGAAGTTTTAGATCACCTGAAAACAAAATATTTGTTGCGGTTGGGTTAACACTCTGTGGTCACCCTATAGATTTACAGGGGAGATACCAGGCGCGCCGCCGTTTTTATGCCGGCATGGAGGCAAAATTGGGGGTATTCGGGTTTTCATTGAAGATGCGTCACAACTTCAGCACATCCATGATCTTTTGCGTCTGTTAAGGCGCACAATCTACGTAAATCTTACGCGTGCTGGATAAGATGCACTCAAATTATGCATCTCTGCCGAGGTCTTCAAAGACGCACAATAACAAATATATAGCACCCACTTACGGTCAGTCAAGATTTGGTTTGTCTCGAGTGGACCCGAATACCCCCAATTTGAGCTCCATGGCTGACGATACCATTACACGAGCCGATATAGGAAGCCTGTAAATCTATGGGTCACCCCCATGTATCTGATGTACAGAGATGTGTACCTAAATTGGGCATTTTGTTTGCTAATTTGCTCCCAAAATGTTGCCATTTTCAAAAAAAATATTGCAAAATCGTAGTAAACTGATGAGAATGTCCAGGGGAAAAAAGACGACATGTTTTGAAAAACAAAAATCTGTAAGGAGACTCTCAATGTCGCCTATTATACATGGGTATTATTTTTCTTAGAAATGGGCTTTGTGTCAAGGTCAATACATTCCCCTTCTGGCCTAGGATGGCATCCCCATTAATATCTTAACTGGTATTGAATCATGATTCATGATTATGACATACATATTTTGATAACTTTTTTTAGAGTAATTTGCTCTCACACATTATAACTCCATGTATTCTTTCCTACAGTCGTATGTCTGCACCTGTTGTCTTATCACCGTATGTAATATTTTGACTATGCATTATTTGGCTTGTAATCAACCTATATATTTCTCAATATTATACTCTATATCTACAATTTACCCAAGGAATGTAAGAAGGGGAATCAGGTGCTTTAGAGACGCAAGCTTTCAGGAAATTTCCTAAACTCAGAAAATTTACTGAGTGTCTGTTTGATTTCAAGAAATTTGATGCTAAATAAAAGAATGAGGAAAATACTCTTCTTTGGATATTTAAAGACATTTTCAGGAAATTTTGTGTCTTGCTTTCCTGACCACCTGGCCAAGTAAAAAAATATAATAGTTTCTCGTCCTCGGACGCATGCGTTTTGGTTGCTGCATAAACAAAAGGTTTTTTTTCTTTTTACAAATTTTCTTTTTCTCCCTGAAATTTCACTGAAAATCTGAGTTATTTCAAAATCTACACTTCTTGATCAATCTTGAAATTTTCTCTTATGCAGTCAGTCTATACATGCATATCTGTTCCGTATTTGGCTTGATTTCCCATATTTCAACTCTCAAATATCCATTAAAAACGGTGTGTCCCGTATTTACAGTGTAGTGTAATTTAAAAAAAAATTGCCCTCATCCTTCTTTTTTGAAAAAATTCAGACGAGAAACTATTTTAATTTTTTACTTGGATTTAGTTCTATGTGAATGACAACTTTCTGGATTGTTACTCATAGAGGGCGAGTTATTGTACCTTAAACTTTTGTCTTACGTGCGTGTGATATTTCAGGACTCTTCATATGATTGAAACCCCTGCATTCAACTCATAGCGTGTTCCAGTAGACGCAACGGGAAATTCAGACATTGTTTATGTATGAAATAAAATGCACTTGCTGTTTTTGCTTCAAGATCTCTTTGCTACAACCAGCAAAACCTAAGCAACCTGAAAAAAATCTTTAGGTATAAGCTCTGATCAATGTGTGACAACAGTAAGGTGGCATGTACTGATCCCCTTTTTAATTCATTGAATATACTTCATACATTAGGAGCATCTTTGCTTTATGCTTATGTAGTACAGTGGAACCTCGTTAATACAAAATCTGTTTACACAAAAATCCTGATAACTCAAAATGGTTGTTAAGTCCCTAGTGTGATTTTTTTGCTGAATTTAGTTGGATAACACAAAAATCCTGATAACACAAAACTAAAATCATTGTTCCCAGTGATTTTGTGTTAATGGTGTTCCACTGTATGTATAGTGTAACCAATGGTTATTATATTATATTATATTATATACTTATTTTTTATGCTTATATTGTTGCCGATGCTTAATGTCACTAATTAAATGCAAATATGCATCTTCAAGATGAGCACCTGTGTCAGTTTTGATCAAAAATTATAAAAAATAATCCATGCATATATCCAACTACATCTTGTATTTTAGAATACCCGTCCTAAAAAAATTGTTGACTTGCCCTTGACCAATCTTGGTTAGCCGGTTGGTCGGATCTTTTTTTTTTTAATTGGCTAAGAAAAACTGAACAAATTAATTTTTACATGTAAAATGTTGTTTTTTTATGAGATATATGTTTGTTATTATGCAAATATATATAACATTTTGTAAATGTGGTTGTTAAATCATCCCAAATATCATGCTTATTTCACCAACTTCACTGTTAGGATAGATAAAAGTTTGCAATAGACCTTTTCAAAACATGACTTTCCGAGAATTTCCGAAACTGATTTTACACATTCCGGCAATTGCCGACAGAAAAAGTAACTCTTTAACACAATAACCAGAATGTAAAGTTTGCGTTCTCGTTAACTGGTTGGGTTGAATTCGAACTTGTAATTAGGGTTAGCACTAACGAGGCACTTTTAGTATGATGCGCTCTGACTTGCCTGGCAATTGTAAGCTTAATCAGATGATTTCAAATCAGTGAGCATATGGTACTCCAAGCTAAAAGTGGTTTAGAATTAGCGCCTCTAACCATGTATGGGTTTGAATATGATTATTTTTCACTTTCATTGCATGCAAATGCGAGATAATTTTTGGAAAATTTTGTTTACAAAAAAGTGCATCTAATGAGCTCGTACGTGATTGGTTGATAAAACAGCCACGTGATCGACGTTCCGAAGATTTCCGTATGGATTTGGAAATTGTCTATAATAAAATTTTACCAAAAAAGCGACCCTAAATTTCACAAATTTCGAATTGGTCGCAAGGGCAAGTCAGCATTGTGAGAAATTCTTTTTATGCTAGTTTGTAAAACTTTGATTACTCTTAAAATATAAGAAAAATAAATAAATAAAAAATATAACAAATAATAATTAAAAAAAGAACATGGTTTCGTCATTTTATCATTTCATAAAACTGCTTATCACAGCCTGAGTTCTGAAAAGCTGCTTTTAAGGTTTGGCTCCTTTAAATCTTGAATATAGAACTTGTGTATCCCATATTCATGATACTTTACCTGCTAGCTTTCTTTATTAAAATCATACAAGCTACTACACATCCACCAAGCAGCCATAAAGCTGTTATTTGCAACTTTATTGATGCGTTTTCCAGTGTTCCTGCTAAGGTTTTGAGCTTGCGCCAATTCGACCAATTTTGACAAAGTTGAAGAGATGCTTGTGCCCAAATCACAAGCTGAGACTGAAAATAGGCTAAATAAAGCAAGAAAAAGCATCTTGCTTACACATTTTAGAAACCTGTTGCGCCAATTTTATTGACTCTTCGCCTTAAAATAAGGTCCTATATTCAGAACGCACTAAAACAAAATTGTTTATGATGTATTTAGAGTTTAGAGTCTCATCATATAAATTGTGCTGAAGCCATAAAGAAAATAAATTAATGGTGACTGCTTTTACACTTTCATCAAGATCTGTATCAAGTCACTGTATATTTTCTTTAATACCACTAGAATATGATCAGCTGCTGTGCAATATCTAGGGCTTACTTAGACTGTTAAAACTTCTTGATTTTATTTCTATTAACAATTTTCCTACAATCATTCAAAAGTTTGTTTGAAAACAAGCTGTAAAATGAGATTTATTAATCCATGATATTTCGGCCATATGTATATACCCTTATATATTTTCCCTTATATATACCTTTATATATACCCTTATAGCAATTTCCAATAATCTATATAGATGGATTTCTTTAAAATTTCTGTTTATCCCTGTCTTATTTCAGACGTGGTTCTGCTGCTAGTACACAACTCTCTGAGGAGATTGACAATGTAGAACCCCTTGCTGATACAGAGGAAAACAAGCTGTTAATTGAGGTAATGAAAGTATTGGAATTTTGTTGCGAGATTATTATTACCACTTGGACCACAAAAACAACGACATATGTTGAAAACCCAGCAAATGTTTTATAAGCTCCAAGTATGACAATCCTTTACTTTGTTTGTCTAACTGTATTTCATCTGAAATTCAACTGTTGGTCTTTGAAATTAATAATAAATACCATTGCCTCTAAGGTTTGTCTAATGATCATATACTCAGTGACTTGAAAAATAATTTTATCCAGTCAAGTCCACCTCACTTTGCCACAACCACTTCGTCGATCACAATGATCAGCAATTTTGTTAGAGCGATGATCTACATTAAACACAAAATCTAAAATTAAACAATTTTGTTCTCTTACAATGGTTACTTCAATATTTCTGTGTTAAATCCATAACTAGTAATGTGTCACAAATCCTGTAAGTTTTCCTATGTGGTTATCAACTTTGTACACAGGAATTGGGGGATTTAGTTGGATTTATTGAGTGAATCAAGCCAGAGTTCTGGGACTGAAAAATCTGACAAATCGTTCCATTTTTGGTGGTTGTTTTACATTTTCGTACTCATGAAACTTCAAACTTTTGATTTATACATATCTTGACCAGGGACTTCCGTTTGATGAAAGCGAGGGCTACTGAGCCACCCTACTCAAATATTATATGGGAGCTCAGTTAATAGAGTGCCTTGCATGATGGACTTTACATAGATATTTCCAGATAGCTCTCCTAATTACTCCTCTAAAGAACTTCATCAGGAGAGTTTTCAATATAGCCGCTGCAAATTTCAGTTCAAGCGTACTCTCAAGACTCTACTTTTTGAAGACTATTTTCAGTGACTGCATGAACAATAATTTCGATATCTTATGGACAACAGAAATAACTTCAATGTATCGCTAAAATACACGACCAGGAAGGAAATACTGTCAAAATACTTGATTTCTTACACTGATTCATTTTTGAGCACTCATAACAAAGAAGCTAAAATACGCGACCAGGAAGGTCGCGTAGGAGATTTACCTATAACTTTCCAAATATGTTTTCCTATGTACATGATTCTGTTTGTAACAATTTGTATTTGTAAAAATTTTATATTTAAGTTTCGTTACAAGTATTTACAGCGCTCAGCGGCTTCTTTGTTATGAGCGCTCAAAAATGAATCAGTGTAAGAAATCAAGTATTTTGACAGTATTTCCTTCATGGTCGCGTATTTTAGCGATACATTGAAGTTATTTCTGTTGTCCATAAAATATCGAAATTATTGTTTACCTAAGCACCATGCACATGATGTCTGCAAACAAGCTGCCATTGCCATTGGTAACCACCAAAGTGATCAACAAGTCTTTATCGGTCTCAAGATTTCTCCGTCTTAAAAGAGTTAAGCCCACTCTGGACATATGACCTGGATGTGACCTTTACACTTGCTTACCTGATGACAGATAGAACAAAAGTAACATTAGAAAATTTTACCCTTGCCCAATTCCCTAAGTGTTCAGGGAAAAGGGAAAGAATGAAAAGATAAAAGAATGAGGGAGGGGCGCAAAAATGAAAGAAAAAGAAGGGAAGGGGAAAGAAAGGAAAGAAAAAAATGAAAAGACAGAAAGGAGGGGCGCCAAAAAAAATGAAAGAGGGCAGAAAGGAAAGAGAAAAGGAGGGAGGGGTGCAAAAAGGAAAGGAAAAAAAGAAGGGAGAGAAGGAGAGGCGCAAAAAGGAAAGAAAAAAGAGAGAATGAAAAAGAGGGCGCCAAAGCATGAATTAGACAAAAATATATGCACCAAACGGCGCGATTTGCACTTTGAATTTTCAAAATTTTCTATCTTCTGAGGACATCTCCCTCTGAGACACACCCCACATATTGTTTGTCGATTGAAAAATGTGCCAACTTGAAGTTTGAACCAGCAAAGTGAAACCTTGTCTTCAAGGTGAACCTGATGGATTTTGCATTATTTTCACTTCACAAAAACAGATGGCTCTCTTACGGAATCTGTTTTCTTTCTAATTTAGGAGCTGCAAGATGAGGTGATACGACTATCAGTTATAATTGATTCACAAGAAAAACCCTCACC
>JXSR01S073920.1:21530-44161 GCA_000969725.1 Ophiothrix spiculata | reverse complement strand
TTAGGGTGAGATTTTGCTAGAGATGAAGAACCTGGAGCTGGCCAGCTTTTGTGTCCAGTAAGTTGTCTGCAGTTTAAGTCAATCTTTATTGAATTGACCATCCATCAAAGAGCTATTTTTTTTAATTGACATTTGAGATTTACTTATTTCTAAAGAGTGGGCACGTGTGGTCCAGCGGAAATCGGCAGGACTCATAAACGTGAGGTTGTGAGTTTGAGCCCCGTCTCTGCCAACGTGTTGTGAACCTGGGCAAATCACTTTATCACACTTGCCTTGTCGACCCACAACGTTATATGGGGAGTTACTAGGAATACTGACTTTGAGCGCTTGAATAGGTAGCTTGGCTTTATTCTAGTGGTAACGGAATAAATGTAAAGCGCTTTGATCAATTATGGAAAGGTGCTATATAAGTAGCGACATTTATTTAAAGAGACAACATTTTCAGTTCTTAAAATGATATATTTACATGATACAATAGGATATAATAGTCTAGATACAACCAATTAAAATGGTTGGCCCGTATTCACAAAAGGTGAGCCAGGAATATCTTTATTCCTGAATTTCTCATTCTCGGAATAGAGATAGCCCACAGTCCTGAACTAAGTTGAATTTGACAAAGCCTAGAATAACTAGTCCAAGGAATAACTTTATTCTTCTTTTGCGAATACCGTGTGACGACATCAACGGAATGAAAATAAAGTTATTCCTGGAATAAAGTTATTCCCCTTTTGTGAATACGGGCCGTTGTCTTTATTTCGGAGAAACTGATTGTAAAATATGACTTAAAGACACCACATAAAAACGCTTTGTTTATCATCGTTCTGATTTTATATGACAATAAGTTGAACGGAATGATATTTTGTCATTTTTTGGTCAAATGAAAGTATCCTTTCTGTAGTCCTTAATGTAAAAATGTTTTTAGTGATTTATATATATGCAAATAGTTATTAACATCATGAACAAATGTGGAATAAAAGGTGAAAAAATCAGTGACCAACACACAGTTTAAAAAAAAATTGAGTTATTAATATGTGATCAAAATAGACCAATCGTAATGTTTATTAAGTGACTAGATCAAAAACAGTGAAAGCACTTTGCCACTTCATTACAATAATAACTGAATGGCTTAATTACAATATACAATAAAACAACATAAACTTAAGGTGTCTGGTCCATGATGGATCTGCCCGAAATTTTCTAGTAAAAATTGGCATGAATGATATTTTATCGATGTAGACCCGATTTTTTGCATGCGAGTCGGTTTAAAAACAGCATTTTTGGGAGGGGTTTTTTTTGTGAAAAATTAGTACAGGGGTCTATGGAAAATGTGGCAAAAGTGACATTATTTTTATTTAGTGTTGATTCAAAACTTCCCCCGAAATTGTTTGTCAATATTTTCACAAAAGTTGCGCACAAGCATGTTCTTTCAAATAAAACGAGAACTAATTTTCCAGAAAAATATTAAAATATGGCAATTTTTAGCTTCAAAACACTACTCAGAGTATATGCGTATGTGTATTGCGGCACTTACCAACTCGGAAACTAGCGTGTACTGGTACGTGTGGATGGCACGTGGACCAGACACCTTAAAACGAAAGAGCTGTTATAGAGCTAGAGTTATGTTATGTTTTGTCTATATAAAGGTGGAATGAAAAGACTTATGAATTTCAAAAAAGATTGATATTGAGGACTTTCCTTAAAACTCTGATATGGTGGAGCACTTGTGTAAAGAAGCCAGAGCAGCCGATACTTAGTATTTAATACTTTGATTCTTAAAACAACTACACTTGATTCTTTCCTATCCAGACACGCAGCTGAACTCAGCCATGGTCTTGGCTCATCTCCAACACAACAAGCCGCTTATTGAGGACTTTCCTTAAAGCTCTGATATGGTGGAGCACTTGTGTAAAGAAGCCAGAGCAGCCAATACTTAGTATTTAATACTTTGATTCTTAAAACAACTACACTTGATTCTTTTCTATCCAGACACGCAGCTGAACTCAGCCATGGTCTTGGCTCATCTCCAACACAACAAGCCGCTGTACAGTCGTTTCTACAGAACTACAGCAAAGCTATCGAGATACTCGTCAATACAGCTAAAGTTCAACCTTCAGCGTCGCTCTACATACTGCTAGGCAAGACTCAGATCAAGGCTAAGAAGTATAGGGAAGCTGTGGAAAGTCTGGAGAAGGCACTAGATTTTATGGTAAGTTGAACGATTTGGTTTTTTTTTTTTAAGTATTGATACACATACAACACCCCAACAAGTGTAGGTAACTTAACACAAATTTGATCCTTATGTTTTGTACCTTTGTTCGATTTACTATTACAAATTTTATTAAATTCTTGAGTCAAAGAGATATCCCTCTCTTTTTTCTCAGTTGATTCTTGTTTGGGGAGACTGTGCAATAGTAGACTTTTCAAACTCTTTCAAAAATTGTGATAAATTAGTACTTGATTTGTTCACAAGGTGAAACATGGGCACTTACTCATTGTTTTGTGGGCCAAGACTTTAGAATAAAAAACAAACTTTAACCAGGATTCTATCCAGTTATATAAGCCTATACTCTACCATCTAAGCTATCGAGGCCAGTTGGTATCAAAGCAAGAGATATTAACCTATAGGTGTTCAGTTAAGGAGATGAAGCTTGCATAGTTATAGCATGATAAATATTTACCGCAGATTCACTTTATTCAATCCACAATCAAAAATAAATATCTGAATAAGAGTATTATTCTTTGCATTTCTTACTGAAATTAGTTAAAAACTTTTGCTTCGGTTTTATTGCTGCTTTTTACATTCTGAAAAATGCTCCCTTACGAAAACTTATCAAATTTGATTCTAATATGACCTTGTGCATAATCATTTGTTTCCA
Organism: Ophiothrix spiculata; assembly: GCA_000969725.1. Classification (NCBI taxonomy): domain Eukaryota; kingdom Metazoa; phylum Echinodermata; class Ophiuroidea; order Amphilepidida; family Ophiotrichidae; genus Ophiothrix; species Ophiothrix spiculata. The sequence goes on along the minus strand of JXSR01S073920.1, from coordinate 41,285 downwards.
AGGACTCCAGTGGCTTGAGGAATGCAAGATTCTTAAACCTAGCATATGGCTTAGCTGATGACTTCACAGAGGTGAAATAACTTGGTTATTATGCCTTTAACCAGTTTATGAGAATTATATAACCTATTTATCTATCATGGTTTATTTATTATGGCAATTAACAACTTTTATTACTTTGGGTATAATGGTTCTATGCTAGAGGATTACTAACATCATGTTATTTTTTATAATTTGTATATAATGTATTGCCAATAAACATTATGCAAAATGCCAATTTCAAATTGCATGTCGCTTTAAGTGAAGTCCAGTTATTTTATTAATTATGTTAGGCTTATTTGCATAATTCTATAGATTTTATCAATCCTAAGATCTGCATGCAAACACAGGTAGTTAGGCCTGGAAAAAGTGAAATAAACTGTTCTACATGCATTAGAAGTTGACATTTTTATCTCTTCAATAAGAATAGAGTACAGAACAGAGTGAAATAGCAATTTGAAAAAAACAAAAACAAAACAAAATATACACCAAAAAAACAAACAAGCAAAACAAAACACACAAGCAAACAAATAAAATTGAATGAAATTACACTTCAGTTAACAGGTTTTGCTGTTAAATTAAAATTATTTGACCTTCAAAACCTTTTCATAAAAATCTATTTTAAATAACTGAACCATGTTTATTGATTGGCTCATGACCAAATGGATACTTTTTACTTCTTTTATCGTAGATGGTTAAATTTAAGCCAGTATATTGACTAGAACATGTCAGTTCAAAAGCCATTGTAAAGCAGTATTGTTTTAATTGTAATTTCACTCTTTTCTGCACTGAAGATATGTTTTTCTTTTCTACCACATAGACTTCAAAATGATATCACCAAATAGCATTATTGTAATGCTGTTATATAAATGCATTTGGCAGTTATATACATTGCTGTATAGTTTTTGGCCATCAAAGTGTCGAATTGACAATTGCCAAAGCAACTACACTTTTGAACTATTTGTCAGACTGAATTAAAGGTGCAATTCATGATTCTGATGTGAATAAAATCTCACTCCTTTTCTGTTTAGTTAGATAAATAAACATAAAATAAATGTGTGTTGAAAATTTCACTCGATTCTCATCATTCATTAGTTACAAGCTTTACAAACTTTTAGTAATCTCCATGCGCTACTGTGTTGTAATTACTGTCAGGGCGCTGACAGTAATTAGAAAATGACAGACTTTCTCATTTGTCTCATGAATGCTTACAAATTTGTTTGAACCCTTTTTGGATTTATAACATATATTAGCCGGGGATTCTTATAATTAGCTAAAAATCTAAATTTTGATAGAGATGACTTGATAAAATGTGGATCATGAATTGCCTTTTGTATAAGACTAATCCTATTTTATACATTCCACCACCTCAATTTTCTTCGTTACAGGGGTCCTCAATTATTACTGGGACCCTCCACATGATTTAATCAAACTGAATGCATTTTTATCACCGGTTTCAAATTAGGCAAAAATAAATTGTTGTTTTGTCCTGTTGGTGATGCAATTTTTAAGTCACATTGGTTGGTCGGGATTTCTTTTCTCTTTTTTTTTTCACTTTTCCAGAAGGAGATTGTTGTTTGTGCTCAGAGGTTTAGATGCACACATCCATGGTGGAGGTTAATTACTGGTTGCTTGAATTCTTTGGGAGAATTTTGGTGCAATTTGTTATGTAGATACCATGGGATCTGAAAATTTCTTTTGTCTTTTATCATCAGGGTGCTTATGTGAGCAGATTTTATGATACTTTAATGAATTGTTTTCATTAAAAAAAAAAAATTGATCTGAGATTTGCATAAAGTATGTTGCATGTGAAATATTTTGCAAAAACTGAGTTAAGTTCCTAACTAACTTTCTTTCTAAGATTTAAAGCAGCAAACTAACAATTATGTATATAATTCTTTTGCTAACAGCGTCAATCGACAGAAGAGATGCGTTTATTGTATGCAGCATGGGTAACTGGTTCAAATACTCTCATCAACTCATGCTATTAAAAATGACAAGCATCCATTTTGGTATCATTGCCCACCTAACTGATATCATAACTATTAATGAGCTAGGCTGCCATCATTCATTATGCTAGCTTACCATGCAGCATTATGTATCTGGTGATATCTATCATTGCCCATTGATATGGTAGCTAAATCATAAATAATTCACCAGCTAGGCCATCGCTATGTTCAATTGCAACTGCAGTATTTGTGCTAGTATATCATATGACAGTTTATGAGCTTATATGCCAGCTTATAAAGTATGTGTATGTTGGCACCATCATGATAACTTAAAGCTGTAAAATTTGTGTTAACATGATTACTGTGTCTGATACTATAGGCAAAACAAATAATTTCTTGGACAATTTAAGTAAAAATCCATGGTAAGGGTTGAATTTACAAACAATGGAGCTCTGTACTTTGGATTTTTGTTAAAATTGCCCAATAATATATTGTTTGACCTATAGACTGTCCACTATGCTTCCTAAAGTACACAGAATGACACATAGGTTAGAATTCCGCATCTGGAGATGTTGGCCAATGAGATTGTAAGATCTTGTAGTACATGGCTTGAAAATTTGGTCAGTCTTATTTGCGCTATATTTTTGAAAGCAAAACGCTGTTTTACCAAACCGTTCATTTTTATAACATCAATCAATCTATTTGTACATTTCAATATATGGTACTACATCAGCTTAGTAGTAGCAAAACCAAATTCTAACTAATGTAAAGCCAATTACTTGCATTATTTACTAAACAAGACTCGCAAATTGGGCAATTACACATCTGATACCAGGCTAAGTTGGTTGTCGGGTGCTCATCAAGGCGAGGTTGGTTCCAGTACATTGTCAGTGAAGATATTTTAATGTGTTGGTGGTGTTTGTATCCCTACCCTAGTTAGCATATTGTATGTTTGTCTTCATTAATGACTGGGCTCTCGATACGAGCGAATCAATCTGTACTTGGCACATCTAGATTAAACTGGATTTCAGCAAGTGATCACATGAGCCAGAATAATTCCCACTTACATGCATACTTATTCATGCACACTAGTAGAATAAAGTCAGATTGATACACAGCGGTGCATGCTGTACTTTGGAAATGTACAAATGTACATCAAACTAGATGCATCTAGATTTGACGCTCTTGTGTGGAGAGCCCAATTAATTTGTATCTGCTATCACCATATTTAGCATATATATATTGAATACCAGTCTAAGTGGTTTATATGTGGTCAAGGATGGGGTGGCTGGGCTGCATCATCAGTATATCATGTGTCTTGTTGTGTTTATATTCCTAAATTAGCTTGCATTTTGTATGTATTGTCCCTGATTTGGGGGGAATCAAGTTTCTTTTTATTACATGGCGATGAGTTAGGGGCCATTTCAAAACTCAACTGGCGGTTGCTTGATCCTGGTCGGTTCAACTGGAATAAACAATAGCCAACCGGCCCAAATCGGCCAGAACTGGCAAAAACGGCCGGATGAGTTTTGAAGCGATCCCTTAAGGTGATTTCAGACTAGCTGTCGTTGCGGCACACGACCAAACATTTGCAATTTTGAGTTGTCGTACTGTAGCACGACACATTTGCATATTGCCGCAATGGTCTGTCACAAGAAAAGTTGAATTTATTCCAACTCAAAATATTGTGTTGTTTCGACCATCACAACAGGGTTATCGATATATCAGCTTGTCGTACGGCAAGGAGATGCGACAAGGTCGAGTTTGCGCACTTTAAAATTTTGACGTCACACTGGTCGTTCGACCACACGACAGGCAGGTCTGAAACCAGCTTTATTGTGCCTTGAAACTTTTCAGAAATAAACTTTGTTAGTTATGGTCTTAGCCATAGTTTGTGAGCTCTTTGCACATCTGGGTACACATATATGCTTTCATAGGATTTCAAGTGTACCTCTTTTCTTTAATCAACTCTTTTTCCTGTAAAATTTTGATTTTTTTCAGGTAAAATGTGCTATGATAAATAGCTAGAGTCTATGTCATAATAACCCTTTATTACATTTTTGAAAATTCTAAAAAGTAAAACAACCTCCCCTTTGTGTGTTTTTCGCAAATAAAAAAATAGTTCTGATACAGTGATAATGCCCTCTTTTTTGGCATCCTACGGACACGCATGTATAATACTTGGAAGTACAGAGAGCTGACACAATCTGAGCTGAGCATGTCAATCTTGACAAAGTTACAGAAAAGCAGCTTATTTATTTTCTTCCATGTCTGCTTTTCCAGCCATGTCCAATTCGGCTTGGACTGAGCTAAATACCTATATTTTCACTATGCCCCAAATGTTGCCTTTCTGCCTCAACAATACCAGGGAGGTGCAATAGATCACTTCTAATAAGTGACAATCAAGATTGCGACTGGCTGTTCCCATATGGTGAAAACATTGGTTAAAATGAGTTTTGATTCTCCCTTTAACCCTAATTTACTCAACCCCTAAATTTTTATACCTTTTGGAACAATGGAATGCTTCCCAGTGACCATGCAATGAATCTAATCCAAACTTCAAAATCAATGATTAATATGTCTCTAAAAAGAAAAGTACAGATGAAAATGTTTTGTGCTTTCCACTACCGTAATTAACAAGAACAGAAGTATAGTAGGTTTGGTGAAATTTGTGAAGACTTTTTACTTATAGCATTTTGAAGATTTGGGTTTACCTTGTAAAGGCTGAATGTTCATGTTTTTGCAAATCAGTCAAAAATGGGCAATCAAGGAATTGTCAGCTGTCAGTTTTGTGTTGCTGTCATCATTTTTTTACAATTTGTAATATATACTAACACTATATTGCTTTATTTTGTATGCATTCATATAATTTCCATTCAAACAAGTTAAAGACTATACTTGTAAACATACTTAAATTACAAGGTACTAAATGTCAAATATTTTTTTCTAAAGGTAAAATTTAGCAAGGTTAAATTAAATACCTCGCCAAAATATTACGGGCTCAAAACTTTTGAATTTAGAAACGGATTATTTGAATAAAAAACGGCTGGTTACCATTTTTGCATAAAAATATAGTACCCACAATATTAATATGTTAATTCCTATAGTACCCACAATATTAATAATATTAATTCCTATACATGTTTTGCTTTAATATGCTTTTATTTTGACCAGGGATTCTCAATAATGTTTTAGTTGTGACCAAAGTTTGGCTACTTTTACCATAAATAAGACTGCTGGTAACACTGAAATAAGCAACATTATTAGCATATTTTAATATTCTGTTATTAAAGTGGTGTGGCTGTAGTACCATTTGAAAACCCCAATGAGTCTATAAAAGGTGAAGGACTGGGTTTAGGGACTACTGTTTAGATCAAATCTGTGCACTAGTAAAGCAAGCGATTTAGTAATATGCAAAGGTGATGGTTATTAAGGTATATATGCACAAAACAGGACTAAACTTGTCCTGGACTAAGTGAAATCTAAAATTTTTGAAAAATAACACATTTTAAGAGAAATCTAGCAATAATTTATGTTCTTGTTTAAAGATTTAAACTGAAACTTTTATTGTTTGATTCATTTGTCTGCTTTAGAACATTGTAACTATTTTTAGACAGGGACATGCTAGCCTAGCGGAAAAGTCCTCGACTGTTAATCACTGAGCATTAAGACTCCTGGGTTTCGAATCCGGTGGGCGGCGTGTGTAGTGTCCTTGAGCAAGATACTTACCCTAATGTAAGAAGCCCCATTGGCTAGTGTGGCGAGGGCGCTTTTTTCTGAAAAAGTTGGCACCCATTTGCAAGAGCTTACACAAGCTAATTTTACATTAATAATAGCCCAAATGTGACATGGCCAATTCAAGTCAAAATTTCTTAGTTTTGCAATCAAAGAGGTCACTACTTTCACATAATTATTGTAGTTTAGATAGTAATTTACTTCTCTACTGTATATATTTGCTGTATTGTCAAAGTTAAAAAAGTGAAATTTGAGGGCAAATATGTGCAATTTTTTGTAAAGTTTATGCTTCCGAATTCAACAGCCAAAACTTGAAATAAAACATTTCAAAACAACACTTCCTTCAGAGATCTTAGCCTCTAATGTTGGATAGTAGCCATTCAATATGTGACAAAAGCTCCATCAAAGTTTGTGTTTTTCTTCAATAGAGCTTGGGTGGCTTAATTGGGTGACAAGACTGGCAACACTTAATGCTATAATTGGCACAAAATTTATTTTAAATGACCTTGAAAACTTTAAAGTGTCTTTTTACGTTTTATTTTGCATAATAGCTCAATTTAGAGTAAAACAAATTCAAAACAACAATTTTTTTTTTGAAAATTTAAATCACCTGTTGCCACGCTAGAGGGTAACCTTTTTCTGCCATTTCAAACAACACATTTTTCGCTGTAACTTTCTTAATTTTGAACTTTAGATTATGGTTGACCCCTCATTTTAAAGGAAATTTGATGACCTTTCCAATGAAAAACATTCCAAATGTATTTAAAAGCTTTGAAAATTGATGGACATGCCTACCTAATGTGCTCCTCTCCACCCAGGTGTCAAATGGGTACCGGCTTTCTTCAATGCTTGGAAGGTAACAGACTCGCGGGGAAGGAGGTGTGGCGAACCCCTCACCGCAAATATAACAATTGGTGGAGTCTGGCCCAAACGCTTTGAAAGAGAGTTGGGCACTCGGACCTGTAAAATACAGGCCGCCCCCTTTACCTAACTATTTTTAGAACAAAAAATTGGTTTAGTCCAGGACAAATTCAAATTTTGTTCTTTTTGAGAAAAATTCATATATTCCGAAACAAACAAATGGTCAAATTATAGAAAATTCAGCATAAATCTTTAAAGCAAGGGCATAACTTATCACAGATGCCAAAAAATGTGTTATTTTTCAAGGAATCAATTTCCGTTAGTCTGGGACCAACTTAAGTCCTGTTTTGTGTATACGAACCTAAGAGTTCTTATATCTAGTTGAATTGGCTCATGTTATGAACAGCCACAATAAAAACAATAAAAAAACGCCCATATCGACCACATAGCCATTACACAGTAGTACATGTTTCAAACTTGTTCAGCATGTTCCTAATTTTCTTCTCACTTAAAATTCCAATGTTCACTAGAAACCATGGCAAGAAAGACAAGAATGGCCTAAGGAAGCGGCAGAAGTGTACTACTTGATAGGAATGTGCCATATGGAGATCCCCAACCATCTGAAGGCTTATGAAGCATTCAACGATTCCATAAGGATCAGATCTGATTATCCCGAGGTAAGGACTTGCTTCCTCTTTCTAAAAGTTCTGATAAAATCAAATTGAATGTATTTTGTGCAAAAGAACAATGCAATACCCTTTTTGGCAATATTTTTGAAATCTGGTGAATATGAATGATGTGTAAAAATCCAATCGTAGGCATTTGTTTGTTTCAAAATATAAAATAAGAAGCTTTCCAAACTTTTTGGAGGCATCAAGTAAGTCACTTTTTTGCATGTATTTTGGTCAAAAATGATGAAAAAACCATAATGTTCAGCGTAAATCTGCTTTTAGAAGTGTGTCACCCTTTAATTTTTGAGAGCTATCAGAATAGGACAGCAAATGATGAAAGTACTAGCTAGATTTACTGGAGCCTTAAATAGGCATTTTGATACATTCAGATCAGCTTGGACTAGTATTAGACAAAGTGAACAGGAGATACTAAAAGTAAAATAAAACTGTTAATACCTTGATGATACTCGTATTTGTTGATCTGGGACTTTTTTACTTACAGGCTTTCTACCAGCGTGGTCTAACGCGCATGAAGCTACGCCAAGCCAAAGGTATCGTAGACTTCAACAGAGCGCTGGCACTGAAGCCAACACTATTCCAGGCCTATTTGAGTCGTGCTGCTTACTACGGAATGAGAGGGCGCTACTCCAAAGCGATTGTCAACTGCAACGAGGCTATTGCTATGCAACCGAGGAGTGTACGAGCATTTCTTTACAGGTTAGTCATGGTGATTAGTTTTTTAATAAAATCCTTTGACTATTTTGAAGTTAACAATGTTCAAATTGGGGCTGTAGTCTCATAATGGTTTATTCAAAGTTTGTCAACATGCATTGCATGACGTCCATCAACAAGCAGTCTTTTACAAAAGCTGTTCCTTATGCATTGTGTGTGTAAAGACTGTATGTTGATGGACGACGAGTGATTCATTTCGACAGACTCAGACTAAACCATAAGTCATTTCTTCAGAGTTTAGAAATTGTAAGTATTACACTCATAGTTTCTGCACGAAAGTTGTGATCAAATTTTTGGAAAACTGTGACTGTTAAAATATATGGTTGTGTTGGAGACCACAGCGTTAAACTTGTTAAAGGTCTTATTTGTTTGTAGAAGGACATTATTTAACAGCTTCTGATGTGGTCTAGCAGTATTAGTCCCTGACTCATGATCACTGTTCATTGAGAGTTGTTCAGCATGTGTGGTGTCCTTAAGACCAGTTTTCTTTAATGCTGGGATAACATACATGTGAGGAAGGGAAATATGATTATTCTCCTTCCCCAAATACAACTAGAAGTTGAGTCTGACCTAATCACTTTGCATGAGAGATGCATACTCTAAAATGTACAAATGTAGGCCATATATTGTGCAAGCATAAATCCAAAAAGAGATATTCTGTAATTTACTTATTTTACGATATTGGGAAAAAGCACTTTCTTGTGTCTGCTGGCAGGGTTAGAACGGGTCCTTGAAAGTCCTTGAATTTTATTTTGCAAGTTTGCAGGCCTTGAAAGTCCTTGAAAACCTGACTTTATCAAAAAAGACCTTGAAAGTCCTGGAATTTTTGAATGTCAGAAAAGTTGAAAATTAATAAGTCAAAAGAATTTACCATGGAATTATTTTTATCCAAAAATGAGCGAAAAACAAATTATTTTTATTTGTTGACCCATATTCCGCCGGCCGCTAAACTGATAAGGGGAAAAGTCCTTGAAAGTCGGTGAATTCTTTTAGTAAGTGAAAAAGTGAACGAACACTGGCTGGCCTTTTGTTAATCCACTCAATATAATCTTGATTTTTTTTTCAGAGGTGCTTTGAAATACTACATCCAAGCCTACAAATTAGCCATCAAAGATTTGTGCACGGCCTTGGACATCGACAACACATGCTCCTTGGCATACTTCAACAGAGCTGTGTGCTATCATACCACAAAGGATTATGGGAAAGCACTCAGGGATTATGGGATAGTACTCATGCTGGGAGAGGAAAATGCTCTAAAGGTAAGTAGGTATCACAACGGTAATTCTCTCGCTTTGCACCTATGACCCTTACCAGTCAAAACTAGCTTCCGTAGGTATTCCTCCAGGAGCTCTGGTTTTTCTCCTGCATCTAAAACTGGCAAATAAATCTGACCTTCATGACGAGGAGTGCTAGATACTGATGCAGCTCTTTTTTATATAAATATGCCATATTTATTTATTTATATTTATTTATAAGTAGAGGATTCAAACTCAGGTACTGATTGATTTGCCTAGAACTGAGGGTTTTTCTTGTTTCTATTGTTAAAACCACTGGTTCTGGACTATCATTGCCAGGTAAGGCTTGAATTGATCTTTGGAAAATAAATACTTTGTACTTTATACAAATATTAACTCTCTCTCTCTCTGAGTTTGAAAGTAAACATACATGTATATCTTGAGAACAAATGTTGACTTTTTAATGTCTTAAGGTGGAGCTGAGAGAAATGGATCACTGAACATTTCACCTCTTGATATGTATTATACTCTTGCATATAGGCAAGTCATATTTGTGTAATGTCATGATTTATCTAGTTTCCATTTATACCTTATGATAGTAAAAGATTGTCAAATGGCTCAAATACTTTTTTCATGATATAAAATGAATTGAATTACTGGTATCTAAATGTCCAACAAGAACAGGATTCACCAAGAACAGAACTTCAGGCAGATGGATTAATTGAGGCAATCTGTAGTTTTATTTTTTATATACAACATTAAATAAACACACGATGATTGTCTTTTGCCATATTTCAATGATGTTATTTTCTAATGTTGCACTACAGGTTCTAATAAACAGAGGTCTGATGTATTTTGCTCAAAAAGACTACCGCAATGCCAAGGAAGATTTCAGTCAGGCAGCAAAGGTAACACACTCATCCAAATACTTCAGTTGCAGTTTACTTTGTTAACACTTAACTAATGCTGATGACGTATTAGCAAAATGCTGGTAGTATCCAGCCCTGCCTAGTATGCTCTGAGCATCACAATTATCTGCTATAGTAATGTTAATCTTCAAAACCAACTATATCAACTCACTAAAATTATGCTGCTGTGTAATATTACCATTACCGGAACAATCAGATCTCACCAAGTAGGGTGATACCAGGTCAAGGTGCTCACTCTCTCTACATTTAAATTGTAAATTCTCTATTGAACCTCTGATCAGTTAAGCAATCAAGATTAATTGCCTTGCCCAAGGACATAACTATGTGGCCACAGTAGGGCTTGAACCCAGGATCTAGAGATTTAGAAATTTGCACTGTTCCACTAGACCATGCAAGCACTAAAGTTATTACCACTTCTCGACTCTTGACAAATAACTAGATTACCATGATACTAGTAGCTAAACATCTGCTGCTCTTTGGTGTTCGGATGAGAGTCAACAGCCATTTTGGAGAATTATGTGATATTAAAGCCTGATTTTAATTGAAATTCAGTATTAGTTATTGCACAATTAGTCCTAATGAACTAATTTTGAATTAAAATTCATGAATGATATGAAGTAGGCAACATCTATACATTCACAGGTATAAAAATATTTCTAGGGGTTTCGTTTAAAATTTGGGTGATTTGAGTACTTATGTTAACTTAACATTGTTTAGAGATCACTATTTGTTAGAGACAACGTGTTAAAGAGTCAAGTGTTAGGCCATGAAACATTTGCAAATCTATTAGCTGATAGGCACTAGAGAAAAATGCAGTTTCTGGTAGTTTTGTCACGGTGGCACTAGAATTTAACATCAAAGAGGGAACTATTTGCTGATGCCTCTTCACCAACTCTTAGTCAGGTGCTGATGTGCCAACATAAGGGAGTATAATTGGGTAGTGTCCCCTCTAGAGTATTCCCTCTAGAGTTTTTATAATAGATTTATACCTGAAATTTCCCAATTTGCAACCAATAGAGTAAACAAATTATATAAGACATGTTTTGTAAACTCATGCGGTATATCGCCTCATGGGTGGGTTGCCGGTATTTCGCCTGTAGCCGTTTGTATATTCCTGCCTCTTGCAGAAGTCTGTATAAATTGTATAATTATGTAATTTTAAGTCATCTGTGTGTTTCAACTGGTGTCTCCAATCATCTTAGCGTGATATTGCATCGGCAACTTTGCTAAGTAAGTATGTAGATGTAGATGTAGATGAAAGAGCAAAATCATTAAAAGATTGGCAATGGCTTGGTGCCAAACTTAGGGCACACTGCTTTGAAAAAATAAGAGAAGGCATACACTTCCCTCAAAATCAGTCAATGGCATTTTACTATACAGATTATCTATTGGTATAATCAAGATCCTTTTCTTGGGAGTGAAGATGCTTAATGGCAACTTGTAAAATGGCAAATAACATGGTTTCCAAGAAAGTGCCAGGGGGGGGGGGTGGTTCAGTTCCCCAAACATCCCTGGTAATGTTAGTGGTATTGTATCATAAATATGGCCTACAAAAAATGTTTCATAATTGTCATTTCAGGAGGATCCATTAGACCCCAAGATCAGACATACATTAGGACTCTGCTGTCACAAGTAAGTGTATCATTGGCTGGGCAGAATTTAAAAAAAATATCTCTTAGTAATATAACAAATAGCACAAGCAATGCTGAGAATAAAGCAAACTTTGCTGTATGTGTTGCTTTGTCTTAAGGCAATTGATGAATTATGGTGAATTCAGAGTCTGTCAGTGAGCATCGCACAATGTCGCTCTTGCTGAGCACAAAACAATCGTTCTGTTGTTTGTTGTTGTCAGGGGGTGTGAGAGTTCAGATTTTAATCTGATTTCAGATTTTTTCTTGCCTTCAAAAGAGTCAAAATTTCGTAAACTATTTTCAGATTTTTTTATCAGCTGACTCTCACAGCCTGTGTTGTGCACAGTCACTGAACATTGCTTAAAATATGTATACTTTTAAGATCCAAATGTGAGGATAGTTTTTCAATACGGCTCACTTGAAATGCACGACGTTTGTCTCTGATAATAACAGTGCTAGTTTGAAAAATACAGAAATTTGCCATCAGAGACCCAAATATTGATCAACGCTGCGTTATCGCTGCGTGAAGTTGGACTAAATTCAACTACATGGTATGATGCCCATCGATGCAAACGTGCATCGTTGTTCATCACTTATCTACGCACACCGATATTGAGCGATGTCGATGGGCATCTATCGACTCTGAATACACCATTGTAATTGATGATTTATGAAAGAGAGAGTTGTCACAGTACAGTACATCTCATTTGCATAATCGTTGCATTGGGTTGTCATGAAAAGGTTGAATTCAATCAAAACTCTTACGTGATGTATCCTTGCAACCGAACTGACAAGGTAGCCAATTTATCGACTAGTCATGTTTGTCGCAAAATTATCCAAGCATGACAAGGTGAGCTTGCGTTCTTGAAAATTGTTTAACCATTGAAACCACCACAACAGGTATTCATAAATCAGCTGAAGCAATTAATCTTTTAGTATGCTGCAAGTAATATTTTGTTCTTTAAATTTGTAAAACTACAACACTGTTTGGGGTGAAATGTGTCAATCTGGGGAAAATATGGATATATGTACAGATCTCCAAAATTTAATCACATTAAAGAACCTAGCAGAAAAGCATTCCTCTTTCTTTCTTTTTTTCTTCTTTTTTTAATAAAAAATTTATGCTCTATTGGATTTTTCATTTTATCAATTTCAGATTAAATGTTTTATTAATTCGCTTACAAATGAATTTATTTGGTACTGAAATTGACTGTTAATTACTCCAACTTTACTCTATGTCATGTCCTCAGACAAATAAAATCTCCTTTATCTCAGTGATACATGTTTTTCTTTGTAGGTTGAACCAATTGGAGGAGGCAGTAACCGTGTTTAGCAGGGCTCTAGAACACAACCCATTCTTCCTGGATGCCTACATCAGTAGAGGCAATGCATTCATGGATTTTGGTCACCACCAAACCAATCTCCTTGCTAGGTTAGTACTTGTATGTTATATAGCAAGTTTGAGGACGGTGTAAGGACACAGCCTCATTGAAATCCTAATTTTTGCCAATGTGTGACATACACATAGATATACAGGGGATATACCAGATTGCGTATATCACCATGTGTATTTGTGATAGCAGACGCGAGACACAAATTGGGGTATTCAGGTTCACTTGAGGTTTTCCAAAATAAGCGTCCAAGTACTGAGATCCTGTTACATGCGAGGAAAACCGCATGTCAAATACTACTTAATGTGAACAGTACACAAGATGGAACGCAAAGATGAGGGTATGTTTAGAATAATAGTACATTAGGCCAAAGAAAAAAAGTCTGTCTCAGCCTCCCGAGCGCATAGCTTTTAAGAATCCAAATTTGGCGCATTTCTTTTTTTTTATAGATTTTTGAGAGATTTTCAGTTTTTTTCATCTTTTTTTCCTACTACTGGAAAAAAAGTTAAATAAACGGCCGCGAAAAAAAAATAGTGGCCGAAAAATGCACTAAAAAAAAATTAGGGGGTATTTCCGCATCTGTGTAGCCCTTTTTTACAACAACAACAAAAAAAAATTAGGGTTTTGACCTTAAAGTAAGCTGAGACAGAGTTCTTTTCTTTTGCCTTAGGACAAGATGCAATGCTTTATTATCATAAATCCAAATATCCCACGTTGATCCCCATGCTGTAATCAACGTATCTGGTATCTCCCCTGTATATCTATTGCCCTACATCACCATTTTTATAGTGAGTTGCTGGAATTTATTGTGTCATAACAAATAAGCAATGTTTGCATTTTCTGTGTCTACTGCGATTAAAATATTGGATGTGTGTCCATCTAATAAGATGAGAACTTATATAACTTAGATAACTGCAATATTGTCATTTTAATTAAAACAATTATACATTCCTGGCAGGGGTCACTTATCAGTCTCGATTACCATTAGATTGTAATTTGTTTGTTGCATATTTGTTTTGCACCATCCTGTTTTTATCTTTTATTTTTTCAGACATGATTATGAGCGTGCTTTACATTTTGACCCACTGTGCCTCCCTGCACGTATCAACTTGGCTTACAATATGCAAGTGTGTGGCAAACACCAACAAGCATGGGAGCAGTTTACTGCTTGCCTCAAAATCAACCCTGGTGAGTAACATCAACAAGCATGGGAGCAGTTTACTGCTGGCCTCAAAATCAACCCTGGTGAGTAACATCAACAAGCATGGGACAGGTTACTGCTGGCCTCAAAATCAACCCTAGTGAGTAACACCAACAAGCATGGGAGCAGTTTACTGCTTGCCTCAAAATCAACCCTGGTGAGTAACACCAACAAGCATGGGAGCAGTTTACTGCTTGCCGCAAAATCAACCCTGGTGAGTAACATCAACAAGCATGGGAGCAGTTTACTGCTTGCCTCAAAATCAACCCTGGTGAGTAACACCTACAAGCATGGGAGCAGTTTACTGCCTGCCTCAAAATCAACCCTTGTGAGTAACATCAACAAGCATGGGAGCAGTTTACTGCTTGCCTCAAAATCAACCCTGGTGAGTAACACCAACAAGCATGGGAGCAGTTTACTGCTTGCCTCAAAATCAATCTTGGTGAGTAACATCAACAAGCATGGGAGCAGTTTACTGCTTGCCTCAAAATCGATCTTGGTGAGTAACATAGGTTGTTGCTATGGGAACAGATTGCTGCTTGTTTCAAAATTGCTCTAGGTGAGTAACATAGGGAGTTTCCATGGTAACATTTCACTGCTTTCCTCAAAATCAATTCAGGTGAGAAACATACGGGGTGCCATGGGAACAAATCACTGCCTGTCACAGAATCAATCTAGGCGAGTAACTTAGTGTTGCCATGAGTACATTTCACCATTGTAATTGTATCAAAATCAATCGTAGTGAGTAATATATAGAGTTGACATGGGAACAGTTCACAGATTGCCTCAAAATAAATCCTCATTAGTAATATACAGAGTTGCAATGGAAACAGTTCACTGCTTGCCTCAAAATCAATCCTAGTGAGTAACCTAGGGGGGGGGGGGGTGTTACCATGACAACAGTTCACTGCTTGCCTCAAAAGCAATTCTGGTGAGCAATAACACATGAAGTTGCCATTGGGACAGTGTACTGTATGTCTTAAAGTCAGTACAGGTGAGTTACATATGGAGTTGCCATGGTAACAGTTTACTGTCTTCCTAAAATTTGGATTAATAACTTTGGTTTCCATGAAGCACACCTGGTGAGAAATCAAGAGGGTTGCTATGGGAACAATTCACTGCTTGCGATGCAATTGAATACGGGTGGTTAGCAATAGGTGCTGCTATGCCAGAATTCATTGCTTGTTCAGAATCTTTCTTGAAGGTTGCCATTATGGCATTATTCTTTATCTTCAAAATATTTCTTATAATATTTTTTGTCCTTTGTTTTTCACTTGTCAGACTACTTCCCAGCTTTAGAAGGGAGAGCTATTGTATGCCTCCAGATGAGCGACACATTTGCAGCCTTCATGGACCTCAACAAAGCCATCAAGCTGTCAGCATCGGCAGAGCTGTACACCAACCGTGGTGTGGTCAATCAGTTCATGCAAGATCATGGTAATGCCATGAGAGATTATCAAGCTGCTCTGAAGAAGGATCCTACATTTGCTCTGGCTTATTTCAATGCAGCTAATGTGTACTTCCATAACAGACAGTTCAGACAGGTCAGTCATTGCTTTATCTTATTTCAAACCACAACCATTAAATAAGAATATTTATTAATTATTATTGCTTAATGCAACCACTTTTACCAGATGCAATCTGCAACATTTGAATGCCTCAGTTGCTATGTATTTTCATGTGAATGCAAGAGAGTCATATCTGCAATGCCATACGTTAGATTTTTTAAAACAATTTGGCACTGGAATGAAAAAAAAATTGTATACTGCATGACTCTTGAATTGGTTCTTCAGACCGTCACCTGAAGAACCATTTCAAGAGCCACTGACCCATTGACTACATTGTAAAATGTGTAATGCAAATTTATGAAAAATGGCAGTATTGCAGATATGACATTCTTGCACTCACATGACAATCTTTGTATTATCTTAATTTCAATAGTTGTGTAATAGTTGGATGTAAAGAAAATCTTTAGCAGCATTTGGTTGAAAAAAAACAGTACCAGACTTGAGTTCCGTTTATGGGATCACTGTGGATGATAAGGCGTAAAAAAAAAATTGACGTGTTGCCCTCACCCGCCCGGTCGTAAATTTCGAAATTCTACGACCGGCATTTTTATTTTTATTTTTTATTTTGTACACGCTTGTTGTAATTTTTTTGATATTTACGTGTTTTTTGCCTTGAAAATGCAGTAAATACTTAAGCGACTCGACGGACATGTTTTTGTTTTGGAAGACTCTATTCGCAGTATCGTACTGCGAATAAATTTGCAGTATCGGACTGCGAATAAATTTGCAGTATCGGAATGTGAATAAGAAGATGCCGATGTCACCTTTCAAATAAAAATTAGTAGTATCTGCAGTACTGCGAATAGTAGACGAGCTGCCTCTTATTCGCAGTACGATACTGCAAATAGGTTAGTTTTTAGCTAGTCTCTTGTAATACTTGAAATCCTCGATCGCGAAACTACTAATATGCGTGCAGATACGTAAAAGTCTAGCACTCTCTGTGCAGAGGTCAGCGATCAGAAGTCATCACATTCTTTTTTGTATGTATATTCAAAAAAAAAAATCAAAATTCTTGAATTGGAATGAAATAAATGGAACCGGAAGGTGTACTACCTTTTTAGTTACGAGTTTTAATAAATATTAGCAAACAACAATTTTTATTTTATTTTTTGAATCATTCATTTGTCAAATTTTCATGAATATATTTCGCACAAAAACACTTCTCACCTCACATATTTTGTATTGTACCATTTATCTCAAGATCTGGAGGTCATACTTACATAAATACTAAAAAAAAAAATTAAAAAAAAAAAAAAAAAAAAAGCTGACCGTTCGGTCCTCCCGTTTTTTGGCCTGTGAGGGCAACACAACAATTTTTTTTTTGGCCTAATGAGGGTGTCCAAAAATCATGCTTTCCAAAGTCTTGAATTTACGCTGTCTAGGGAAAGTGTGAGTAAGACTGGACACTACTGTGTAGTAAGTAATGCAACTCTATGAAAATGGCAGCTACAACCTTTTTGCATTCACTTAACAATATGTTCTTGCTTTAATGAATTGAACAGCTGAATATATTGGCTGCAACATATTTTGACAGGGTATCATGTTTAGAACAAGATTATGTGCTCAAGATTGAGTAGGTAACATGACAGAAATTTGTGAATGTTTCATGATTCCATGTGCATGAAATATACTTATTACAATCATTCACCGTAATATGATGTGGAGTTCAGACCATACATCGAGTCATATCCTGTATAACATCGAGTCATATCCTGTATATAATAAACCCACAACTTTGTTTTTGTACTCTCCATGCAGGCATTTGATTACTACAGCAAAACTTTGGAGTTCAACCCCAAGGATGAGTCAGCCTATCTCAATAGAGCTATCACAAAGGTAAGTGCCTGTATCACTCACCCCAGGGTTGGACATAGTGCCTGCCAAACAGCCAGTGGTGGGTCATTTTGGTACTGGTTGGAGTTTTGTTTTGTACGTGTTAAGTATAATCACAGTAGTAAACTAATTGCTAATCATCTTTTCATGTTAATTACATTATGTAGACTACAATTAACTCTCTTTCAAAGTGTTAAAATTAGCACAGGAGGTTTTTTGTTTTTGTTTTTGAAAAGTTACCTATCTTCAAAGTTACCTTCCATACTGGTAAGTACAAAAATGCCAATGTCATTTTTAAAATGTATTTCCAATCCACTAACTGAAATCAACGATATGTACAACATACCCTTTGACCATGTATGGATGTACACTCCCCCTCCCTGAAATATTTGGATGTAGAAGATTGCCCACATTTAATACAGGAATGCAACACTGACCCAAATCCATGCATGCTTCCCCACCAAGGCCAAAGGAATGGTGAGTTGCCAGTTAAAAATCAATATTGATAATGGATAAATCATCACAGACTTGGGTCAGTGTTGCATTCCTGTATTCAATTTTGACCATGTACCACATTAAAGGGCATTTTTCAAGTTTTGCAAATTTAGTTTTCAGTGTTAATATCGCCTCTTTAGAGGTTATAGTTTCAATTTAAGTTGAATCATTGTTTTGATTTTATGAGCAATTTTGTATTTCCTCGATATTTCACTGTGCAAACCTAATAATCACTGAAAATTCAAAATGTAACTTGTCTCATTTCACAAGGGGTTATGAGAGAAATGAGCAATATTTTGATATCAGGATATTTAAAAGCTTGAAGCAAAGTTGATGCAATCAGACTAATTAAGCTCCTTTAAAACTTACAGCGCCAAGGGCAGCCATGTTAGAAAGTGGATGTTTTTTGGTCCTTTCATAATAGCTGCTTTTCGTTGAAATCAAAGTAATGTTTTCCTAGAATAAGATCATTTTTACAAATTTAAAAATTTTAGTAGAAATTCTTACAGAAATATAGTAAGCTGGAAGTGAGAATCAATAAATAAATATGAAAAGAAAAAATCTTTCAGTTTTTGACATGGAATCAGCTTTTTTCACATAATTTTGAGATTTTCCGAATTTTATTGTGAAATAGAAATACTGTCACTTTCTTGCTGAAATACTGTGACTGCTTCCCTCAGCTCAGTGAATGAGTGGCAAACTAATCACCTGGAGAAACATTAACATACAACTTATATTGAATATTCCAAATTTTCTTGGCTTGGCTTGGCACAATTTCAAGATGATGGTCCTCTTCTCCGAATACAGGTATTGAAGTAATTCTACAACAAACAAAACAAAACAACAATACCATCCCTTCATGTGATTTCAATACACATAATGTGTAAAACATCATGGACACTCAAACTGCCAGTACTCCCATCACTGTAATGAGTGCTCAGTCCATGTATAAATTTGCTGGATCTCTTGTCCTGATGAATTCATGATCAATTATATTATCATGTCACATCCACTGAAAACATTGAACTCCATTGGGCCAAAATTACAATGTGCACAATGTATACAATGTTTCTAGATAATTTTACCGCAATTGGAAGGAAATTCTCAACCCACACAGATGGAATGGCCTCTGATAATTTTCAGCCATCCTTTTCCCATTATTTTGAAGAAGTGTGGTATAAATTGATGTTGAAACATGAGCACCAGGATGACTTGTTTTGACCCCATTTTTTTCCTCCAAATGATGCGATTTCTTTACCCCGTCTTCCTCAATTTGGATATATTCGTTTTTAAATGTTTCAGGCCTAACAGTTGTATTATGATTCCCCGATAAAATACTGATGCTAATGTATGATTAACTGCTATCAATTCTGACGTATTGATATCCATAAAAATAAGTATCCATATATATGAATATTTAGTAAGTCGTTCATGACGTATTTATTGTTTCCTTACTAAATAAAGCTATGGGTGTGCAACAAATCGCTC